>BPLQ01002853.1:99021-121726 GCA_021605075.1 Caerostris darwini | reverse complement strand
ACATTAAACAGTCATAAATAATTATATTCTTGTGATGAATCCATGTACCAGAGGAAATCCTTAATCATTATACTTTTCTGCCGTCAATAATCTTACTTTTTTTATAAACCTACATTATTTAATTATTTACTGAACATTTTTTTTGTTATCTTTCTCTATATTTTTAAACTTGTGCGTTTAATTTTGTTTCAGTTTTTGTGAAAGGTTCACTAGTTTAAAGCAAATAGTCTAACAATATAACTAACTCCCCGGTACTACAGTTCATGTTGGACCAAAGCCGTTTGTCTACTGGCAGATTCCGAAACAGGAGATGTTTTCTTTTTAATGGTTAAGGTTGTCATCCCTACGCCTTATAGTCATAATAGACCAGGACCTACGATGTAAAGTGTATTTCAAACCTCAACAAACATTCGTGGCAACGTCGGGACTCGAATCCGAGACCTGCGGCCCCGATCGCTAGTCACTCTACCATCAGACCCCTGTTGACCAAATCAGCGAGGCTTATATTCCATATTGGTAAAAAAAGATTATTCGCAAATTTCCCAACTTTAAATCTCCTTTCCAATTATCTAATTTTATTTGAATCAAAAATAGGATAAAACGTTCTTTTAAATAGAAAATTCAACATCGTTACATTAAAAAATAAATCATAAAATATTTTAAATTGTAAATTTTATATCATTATAGAAAAATAGTTCGCAAAAACTCCTTAATAAAAATGGTATCATAAATCAATACATTAATTTTAACCAATTCAATACCACAGACGTTTATAGTGTTCTCTATAAAAATACAATAACCGGTTTGATTTTATCTAAATTATACGAATTGAAAATGTGGTTAAAATTTATTTAAACAGAAGATTGATAGAAATTCATACAACGAATACATTTTAAAACACACGGAAAAACCCACTCAAATAAAAATGGTGTCAAAAACCAAATAGAAATAAACGCAAAACTTAACTAAACTAGAAATTTGTGGTTTTATCAGTTTTATTAAAGGCAATAACTAGGAGTTATATTGCATATTATAAACGAAAGGTTGCCCTATAATAATACAACTTTTTAATAGTTTGATTTTATCTAAATTGTGTATACATGAAATGGGCTTAAAAGGTTATTTGGATGGAGAAATGGAATGTTATGCAATTTCTATGAAAATAGTTATTGAGTAGTAAAAAGAAATGCAATAAATTGGAAAACACAATGGAATAGAATGTTCTGTGGTCTTAGGCACAAACATTTAAGTGAAGAATTCAAAAACTAAGAAATAAAAGTTATTAGATTCCATTAGTTTTTTAAATCCGTTCAGTATCAGTATTTTTAACCTTTATTACGATAAAGTAGTAATAAAATGACTTTCACCTTTCCAGTTTGAAGTCAATATGCTCATCACGTGACTGGTGTATACTTAATCAAATGGGGCGGTCGTTTTCCAAATTTGGCAAGATCTGATGAGGCCCATTTGGGTATATTTGAGCGGGAGATTTTAAAGGCTTTTCTTGGAGGTGTTAGGGAAAGTGATTGTTGGAGAAGACGGTACAACGCAGCAATTTATGAATGCTATAAAGACCCAGATATTATAAAATTTATTAAGATCAATAGAGGAAACTGCTGTATGCTCGTGTATTTAGAATGAATGATTTAAACCATGTAAAAGGACTCTTTTTGGCAAAGCAACAGAGAAAAAGAGGAAGAAGAAGACCCAAGTTGCGATGGATAGACGCAGTTGAAAAAGATTTTGGGGTAATTAAGAGGGTAAAGAATTGAGATTGGAGGGGGGAGGCGGTTAAGAATTGAGATTGGAGAGGGGTTGGGGTTACGAGTTGAGAATTGGAGGACCATTGTCACCCAGGGGAATGCATGGAAATCTCTTCAAAGGAAAGCCGTATCCCACCCTGTGTTGTAGTGCTGTTATTGATGATGTTATGTTCTCCAAATAATTTTTATGAGATTCGTTGCTTTGCTTATTGAAATGATTTAATATGGCTCTGTGATCTGCAAAATTTGTAAAAACAGATCACACAGGCATTAAAAGGCACATAGGAAATTATTACTTATATTGAATGAATACAGAATGTTTTAAAATAAATTTTATTCAATGTATGAATCATAAATTATAAGCAGAAAATATATTCAATATATTCAATATATGCGATTATATCGGAATTTGTATTTCAATGTAGCTTGCTAGATTAATTATTGTTATTTTGAGGAATAACTATAATGCTCATACTTTAGATACGGGATTATTGATCAAAAACAATTTTGAATTATTTTAGGCTATCTATTTCAGGATTTTATAGCTTAACCTATCCGATAGTAGATTGCCGATTATCATTACTTCTGGTGAGAAAAGGGAAAAAAAATCCATCCTACAACGATTGTCAAACACACACACCCACACACCCACACCCACACACCCACACACACATATATATATATTAACTGTAAATAAATGTAACTTTAATGCATCTTAAGAGTATTGTTTTTATTTTATCAATAAATAAAATTATTTTTCATATTTTGCATGTATTAAGGGAATTATATATAATTATAAATACATATTAATTTCTGTGATTAATTTAAGTTTACTTGACTGTGTGGTAGAATTGATTTGTATGTCATTGTATATTTTTTGATTCATAAATATATGTATATTAATACAAAAAACATATAGCTTACCGAGGAAATACTCATGAGAAAAAAAACAAAAAAACAAGAAGCCATGCGAGATGTTGGCCTTGATATTCTCTTCCTACCGAATTGGGTATTGCTTTCTATTTTATTACTAGTCTCTGGTCGTTACTTCTCAGCAAATCAGCTCAGTTATTTAAATCCGCCTTTTATTCATCCTATTTCTTCACAATACACTCCAAAGGCATTTTATGTCTGCATAATGCACTATGGATCACAATAAATTGAATAAATGAATAAATAATAATTTAAATTTGCATGTTTGATAGAATTTACATCAAAAATCGTTGAATACCGAGTATCGTTGAATTTGTTTTTTCCTATCTACGTCAGAGATATGTAACATTTATATGTAGCTCTCTTAGTGTTAAATTTAACTGAGATCCATTTTAATTCCATTTAACACTATTCTGAGATTCCATTTAACACTATTGAGATTCCAATTAACACTACTAAGATTCCATTTAGCACTACTGAGGTTCCATTTAACACTACTGAGTTTCATTCATTTTATGACTGTTCTTAAAAAAAATAGTGAAATCTGATCTCTTGTATTTTGAAACCTAAGAATTCGATTTTAAATCAGCTCAAAGTGTTTTAACACTGTTTTAGATCTTCCTCATTCAAGATGTATCTCCCTCTTGTCGATTTGTGCAAAAACAAGTAATATAAATTTTTTTTTTTTAAAGTCAATTCCTACTTTTTTTGCACTATACTGCAGAAAGTCCTTTATAAATAATTTTCATTCATTTTTTTAAATTAGAAAAAAGTTGAAATTTTCCTCTTACATCTGGCGCCATCTATTATTAGATACATGCAACTTAAATCTAAAAAAAAATAAAATTAATTAATTGAATTTAATTACTGAATTAATATTTGAAAAACTGTATTAACATCCAGTGTCATCCACTACAAGTTCAAAAAAAAATTATTTGAATTTGAGTGGGGGAATAAAAAGTATTTTATGAACGATTGAAAATTTGAACAAGATATACATAGGGAGAGTGTGAGCTAATAGTAAGAATTGAAAACAAAAGAGAAAATTATAGACGGAATATGATTGCCAAAAAATATCTCGCGCAATCTGAAGCTAGAAACTCTTATACCCGTAAACGGAAGGGTCAATTCTTCACGAAAAAAGTTTTTGACATTCTTCAAAAATCTTGTCATTTATGTAAAAATGACAAGAATGCTTTTTTATAAAAATTACATTGAAAATTGGTGGGCTTAAAATATATAATTAATTCTCGCTGTTATAGCATTTTTATTTTATCTGCATTCATTTATTTATTCATTTAACAAATAACTAAAAAAAAAAAAATAAGAAACAAAGAAATAAGTATATGTGAAAATAAAAAAATAAAAATAAAAATGAAAAATAAATGATAAAAATAAATATAAAGTAAATAAAAATAAAAATAAATATAAAAAATAAATAAAAATAAAAAATATAAAAAAGAAATTAAAATATACCAATAAAAACAAAGAGGTAAGTAAAAAGCATAAGACGTGCATTTTATTTTAATTTAAAATCTCAAGGGGAATTTTATATAAAAAAAGAAAAAAAAAACCTTCTTTTACACTATTTATACTTTATTATAAATCTTCCCAAGAATTACAGAAAATTCAGCTTTAAAAAGTATTTTGATAATGATAAGAAATTGAAATATTAAGAGAAAGAACTTTACTGGGAAAATTTATTAATCTACATATCAAACTTTTTTATTTCAAAAGAGTTAAGAGTAAAATTAAAGAAATTTAATCTGCTGGAAAATGTTATTGTCTGCGAATGTTTTAATTAAATGTAAAAATTCAGAGAATTAATTCAGAACATTTTCAATATCGCAGACAATATTTTTGACTAATATCAGACTAAAATAAATGCAGCCGATTTCTGAATGCAAAGCTAAATTCAATTATTATTTTTCATTTTTGTAATACGTGCCACACAGAAGAACAATGGTTCCAAAAGTTAAGGAAAAATAAAAAAATTTTGATTTTAACAAAAAAAATTTATAAATGTAAGAAGTAATGTTGCAATGAAGTACAATAGGCAAATTAGTTGTTGTCCTATAACATTGTACACGTTGCCAAAAACAAGATTTAAAAGCGCCTGCAGTTACTGCAAACAGAAATTGAGCGTAATCATTGCGAGGCAAGATGATTGAATTCGAGTTCTTTTGTTCATAGATCTGTTCAGCCTCTAGAAGGTACGACAGAGGAAGGCCAAGCACTACAAGTTCTACAGGTGACCGCTATTAGCAGCTAATGACAACGAGGAACATAAATGGTACAAAAACCCATCTCAGATATCTTTTATGCTAATATCCAGATCAATTGGGCTCAGTAGTATTCAAGAAAAGGTGTTACATTCAAAACATCCTGCTTTGCTACATATCCTTTACATCCACATATCCTTAGATCCATTACATATTCTTACATCCTTTACATCCACATATCCTTAGATCCATTACATATCCTTACATCCTATACATCCATATATCCACACCACGTCACGGGAATGAAGAGTTTAATTGGACGCGCATACATGTCTATCGGAGTGCAAGTTAGTGGAGATTTGTATTCGTTACTGATAAATCGGGATTTTGCTTGCAAAGAGACCTAAAAACATTGTTAGTCCAGTGGCAGTTGGTAACCCGCATTTATTTCTCTCATATCCATACAGAAGACAGATTCGGTAAGCCAAGTGGGAAAGTATCTTTGGATGGTTTCACTAACATCCTAAGAGCTAAGAATACTGCCCAGTTATGTACTACGTTCTTCATGCAATTGCTGATGTAGATGGTGGCTTCCTGACGTCTTCATCTTAAAACACGACAGCACTAGAACAACCAAAGAGAGGATGGAAAAGAACTATCTTTAGGTATTATTGTGCTTATAGTCATTTATTCCTTGTATTTGAAGCCTATTGAGCATATCTATAATGGTCTGGGGAGATGTACCTTTTGCAAACAATCATGCTCTTTGAACTACTATAGTACAGCAGTAGACTTTGTAATCAATTTAATTAACCAACACCATCATTTTGGTCAATAAACCTCGCTGTTGTGAATGTATAACTGTTACACTCTATCGAAGATGATCACATTTTAAACTCATATAGTACGTTTTTTGGTATGTTTCCATTTTATATTTTTCGAGACAGAAAATAAGTCTACTGTTTCTTTTTTGTGTGTGTGCCTGATTTGTGAAGGACCGTTTCATCAATATTTATATACAATTTTATTAAATTCCAACCAATAGAAATTTCCCAATCAAAATGTTTCTGTTTCTTTCCTTAATTTTCGGAAACCAGACTAAAATTGTTTATTCATTACTTTTTTTTATCAAAGAGCGTAGAATTTTTGATAAAAAGGAAACCAACAAATTCTCTCAATTCCAAGTAGGGAAAAAGAAACGAATTTCGAATGAAATGTAAATACCATTGTCATTTGTAAAAGTAACTTGGAATGTAACGCAAATTTCAGAAAGCCCAAGTAAACATGTTTTTAAAAAAAAATCATATTTTGATATTTTACTCAGAATGTCATTGAAATAGTTGCGAAAATTTATTGAATCTATTCAAATTTGTTGAAAATATTTTTTCCAGTGAAAAATTGGATATGCACGAATGTTTTCCTAGGACCTGAGAATCTGCAAAAGACTTCCGCGTGCATTTATTTCTCGGCTTGAATAATAAATAAAAGGTTCTAAAAATTCTTTGAAAAATGAATGCTTTTTTCTTTCTTTTGAGATCTGTTAGCGAGGGATTGCCATGAAATATGTAAGCGAAATACATTTTTCTTTTCTTTATGCTTGCACGTCTTCAAACATAAAAAAAAAAAATTCACAACAAATAAAAGAGGCAAAATTTGTAATATTTCAAGATGATTGTCGAGTTAAATTTAAATCTGGATTCATGAAAGGACGATCATCCTAAATTCTTCATTCTTTTCCATAAAAGAGCTGTTCTAGCAACTGAAATACACGTATCCATATAGAAAACAACAAAAATATCATCACTAATAAAAGAAGCAAATTTATTAATATTTCAAGAAGACTGTCGAGTTAAATTTAAATTTAGATTCATGAATGGACGATCATCCTAAATTCGTCGTCTTTTTCCGTTAAAGAGCTGTTCTAGCAACTGAGGTGCACGTCTCGAAACAGAAAGTAATAAGAATATCACAACAAATAAAAGAAGCAAAATTTTTAATATTGCAAGAGGTTTGTAAAGTAAAGTTTAAATCTAGATTCATAAAAAGACATTCTTTTTTCATATAAGGCTGTTCTAGCAACTGAAGTGCACGTCTTCAAACAGAAAACAGCAATAAAATCACCAGAAATAAAAGACGCAAAACTATTAATATTTCAATAGGATTGTCAAGTCATATTTAAATCTAGATTCATAAAAGGACGATCATCCAAAATTCTTCATCCTTTTTCATATAAGAACTGTTCGAACAACCGAAGTGGGAAAATGTCGGTGATCCCACATATGCCAATCAGATTCGATTTAGATTACGATATACCGAGTTTCCTCGATGGCAGTTTTTTATCGATAAAGAGAAGATCTAATATATAGAATTCCAGGGATCCGTGGCGAGAAAGGAAGTTCCGCCGTTGCAGAATTCTTCGACCGGATAATCCGGCTGAGAACTTTCGGCGTGAAAGATATTGGCCTATAGTTTTTTCTGTTTTTCCCTTTTGGTTTTTATTGCATGGGACCATCAACTTCTGGTGTTTTTTTTCGCTAGGTGGTTGATTCTGGGATATTCAGAAAGGTTCATTCCCTTTTTTTGTGTCTTCATGCATTAAAATGAGTTCTTTATGTCTTTCTACTTATAGAGCTTGCATAAAGATAAAGTTGAAGACTTAAGGTTGTAACGTCTATCTTCTTCTAGAGGATAAATTATTAAAAAATTAATTCGGCTATATATTTTTATTTAAAAAAGATTGTTATTTGAAGATTTATATTTATCGCTGGCTGTTTAAATTTTATATAAATTTTATTACCATTTTTTCCCAAAAGTTATACATTGAAAATTTGATATGGAGCACTTTAAACGAAGGCAGTACTCAAAAAAACTGATGAAGCATCGTTTATGTTCATAAATCCTTTGAAATTCTATTGTATTTTATAAATGGTGACAAATTGAGGAATAATTTTGTTTCAACATTCATGCATTAAAGCATACGTCACAATGATTCCAAGGGGAGAAAAAGAAACGAATTTCGAATGAAATGTAAATACCATTGTCATTTGTAAAAGTAACTCGAAATCTAACGCAAATTTCAGCTGCCCAAGTAAACATGTTTAAAAAAAAAAATCATATTTTGATATTTTACTCAGAATGTCATTGAAATCATAGCAGAAATGTATTGAATTATTCAAATTTAGTGAAGAATTTTTTTCCAGTGAAAAATTGGAAATGCATGAATGCTTTTCTAGGCACTGAGAATCTGTAAAAGACTTCCCGTGCATTCTTTTCTCGGCTTGAATAATAAATAAAAAGCTCTAAAAATTCTTTGAAAAATGAATGCTTTTTTCTTTCTCTTGAGATCTGTTATAGAGGGATTGCGATGAAATATTTAAGCGAAATGCATTTTTCTTTTCTTTATGCGTGCACGTCTAAAAAAACAAAAATAACATCACAACAAATAAAAGACGGAAAATTATTAATATTTCAAATGGATTGTCAAGTTAAATTTAAATCTCGATTCATAGAAGGACGATCATTTGAAATTCTTCGTCCTTTTTCGTAAAAGAATTGTTCTAGCAACTGAGTGTACGTCTCCAAAGAGAAAAAAACAATAATATCACAACAATCATAAGACACAAAATTATTAACATTTCAAGAGGATTGTTAAGTCATATTTAAAACTAGATTTATAAAAGAAAGATCTTTCTAAATTCTTCGTCCTTTTTCATAAAAGCGCTGTTCTAACAACTGCAGTGCACGTCTCCAATCAGAAAACAACATTAATATCACCACAAATAATAGACGCAAAATTATTAATATTTCAAGAGGATTGTCAAGTTAAGTTTAAATCTAGATTCATAGAAGGATGATCATCTGAAATTCTTCGTCCTTTTTTGTAAAATAACTGTTCTTGCAACTGAAGTGCACGTTTCCAAACAGAAAACAACAATAATATCACCACAAATAAAAGACGCAAAATTTTTAATATTTCAAAAGGTTGTCAAGTTAAACTTAAATCTAGATTCATAAAAGGACGATCATTCTAAATTCTTCATCCTTTTTGATATAAGAACTGTTCTAATAACTGAAGTGGGAAAATGTCGGTGATCACACTTATGCCAATCAGATTCAATTTAGATTAAGATATGCCGAGTTTCCTCGATGGCAGTTTTTTATCAATAAAGAGAAGATCTAATATATAGAATTCCAGGGATCCGTGGCGAGAAAGGAAGCTCCGCCGTTGCAGAATTCTTCGACCGGATAATCCGGCTCAGAACTTTCGGCGTGAAAGATATTGGCCTATAGTTTTTTTTTTACTTCTTTTGGTTTTTATTGCATGGGACCATCAACTTCTGGTGTTTTTTTTCGCTAGGTGGTTGATTGTGGGATATTCAAAAAGACTCATTCCCTTTTTTTTGTGTCTTCATGCATTAAACTGAGTTCTTTATGTCTTTCTACTAATAGATCTTGCGTAAGGATCAAGTTGAAGAGTTAAGGTTGTAAGGTCCTTCTTCTTTTTCGAGAGAATAAATTATTAAAAAAAACATATTCGCTTATAGGTTTTTACTTAAGAATAATTCTTATTTGAGGATTTATAGTTATCACAGGTCTTTTAAGTTTTAATTAAATTTTAGTACCGTTTTTTCCAGAAGTAATGTTTTGAAAAAATTGATATGAAGCAACTTACACGAAAGCAGTACTGGCGTATGTGATGAAACCATCATTTATTTTCTTAAATCTTTTTAAATTTTGTTCTATTTTATAAATGAAGCTAAATAAGTTGAGGAATTATTTTTTTAACCTTCATGCATTCATAGTATAAGTCAAATATAATATTTTCAATAATCCTATTTGTTACATAGATATCTAATTTTTTACAATAATGCATTAGGTTTTACAATCGGGTAAAGGATAAAAATAATATAATGAGATTATTATATAATAATTATATTATATTATTGTAATATTTCATGTTATTGCAAGAAAGCAACAAACACCCGAGTTTATTAATTTTCTTTAATTTCGAATTTAGGAATAAACAAGTAATATGAAAGAAATTTTTGAAGTCAATTACTACTTAGGTCAGAAAATTTTTTCCTCCCATATAAAACTAAAATTAATTAATTAAATTTAATGAATTAATTAATATTTGAAAAAACTTTATTAACATCAAGTGTCATCCACTACAAGTTTAAAAAGATGTATTTGAACTTGAGTGGGTGAATAAAAAGCATTTGATCAACGATTGAAAATTTAAACAAGATATATAAATATATATAGGGAGAGTATAAACTAATAGTAGGAATTGAAAAATAGATTCAGATATCACATCATCTCAAATGTTCAATGATCCATGCAACGTTATTTGAATATAAAAGAAAAAGAACAATATTTTATCTTAAAAAGACATTGATTGCACAGATGAATTAGTTTCAGCTAAAAAAATACTGTATTTTCGGTTTTTTTTTGATTTTAAGCAAAAATAGTTACATTAGTAGTATACCAATGTGAAATTGTTTTCATATTTAAATGACAATACATCAGGAATTACATATTATATCCATCTGTTGAAACGATTAAAAACTTTCCAAATGGTAACTACCATTTACTTTTTGCTGTAAAAAACTCTTTTTACTGTTTTGTTTATTTCTTTATACGCTCATCAAAATTTCGGCCTTGTAAAGGTATTGAATTATGATGAAATGAGGCTTTCAACTGGACACAAATCTTTCAGAAAGTAGCATTACATTAAAAAGGAAGTCTGCATTTCTATAGTTAATGAGGTTATAGTTCTAAGGTATAGTGGATGAGGAGGCTTGAAACCCTCCTATATGAATCTGCTATAGGGCCCAATGAAGAAAAGCAGGTTCTTGCTTTAGCTTTAATCAGGATATTTACAGTGAGAGTCATTTCTTTAGATGATCTCTACCCTTTAGCGAGATGTCCAGGGTGACACGTTCAGCTCTAAAGTTTACTCCTCTAAGTGATAGTCTATTGATACAACTTAAAACTATATAATGTCTATCCGAATCAGAAACCATAGGGTTGTGCAGTTTACACAAGAGTGATGGAAAAATTAAAATTATTAATTAAACCAAAAAAAAAACTTTAGGAAGCAAAGAGAACAAACTAATAATGAAATTAATAGTAATATTTACGTACAAAATCATGAGAGAAATTACTTTCAAACAATATAATATAATAAGAGGAATGTCTTGATATCGTACGGAAACGAAAATAAGTAAACAAATAATGAAGAACGAAATGGACAATGTGAAATAAAATAAAATAAAATAATGAAGTCCAAGTTCAATGGGTTGTATTGGATGTGCAACGCTGAAACAGAGAGCCCCATTTGCTTCATTGGGGCTCTCTGAAGGCTGAAATAAATAGAGTGACTTTCTGGTTTACAGATTTACAAACAGGACAGTTTTATGTACTAGGGAGAGTTAGAAGCAAGCTGTTTCATTTCAGAAGCCTAATGCGCTAACCATTACATCACTTTATATAAGTAGGTAAAATGTACAAAATTTATTTTTCTATAAATTTTAAATAACACTATTCATTAAAACTTTCTTTTAATTTATCAGATGTTGTTAATTAACAAATATAACGTGCATTAATTTAATTTTAAGCAATTAAAAAGCCAGTCTCTGACATTTATTTAAATATAAGATAACTTAGAATGATCAACAGACGCATTATATCTAATTCATTATTAAATTTTTTTTTCTTGCTTTGCTTTTTATCATGAGAAGCACTTTTCATTAAAGTATAAGAAAATTGTTTTTCTAGTTTAAAAAAACTAATTTTTAAATTAGTGTAACAATTTTTTTTTATTATTTCAATGGTGTAAAAATAATATAATTTTCTTTAAAGTTCTTACAGTTTTGTGTTTTGACAATTTTGCTATTTTTACAAAAAAGTGAGTATTAATTAAAAGAAAGCCAAATAAGAAATGGCGATCAATTACGAGCGAAAATATAATTAGAACAAGGGTTCTTTGAACTCTCAGAAAGAGAGTTAAGGGGAAAATAACAAAAAACTAAATTTGTTTACTATCATTGAATCTTTGCATTAAATACCTTTATATAAAAATCAATTACTGTTTCAAGGAGAACATTTAGCAGACCAAATAAATTCACTAAGCAATAAAAATGCAATAAATAATTTTTAAGTGTTCTATTGAATTTTTCATATTTTATGACAAGGAAAATTTTTTAATCAAATCAATTAAAAGTGCGTACTTAAAATACGTGCTATCCTTTCATGCTTCTAAAAATGCCTGACTCAAAATATCCAAACAAACAATTGTAAAAATATTACAATCAACATCATTTGAAACACTGACATTGCATGCATTCTGTGCTTTCGACGTTGAAGGGATCACATTCTACGTTCTAATCATACTTTCAACTCACCTAGTGTGCTTATTGGTATGTTGCTATTTTGAGTAATTTCTAGATGAAAAATAAGTTGAATGGGAATTTTTTTTGTGTTAATTTGAAAAGTATTGTCTCGTAAAAGTTTTGCCAATTTCTTAAAATATTTAAAAAACAACAGTGAAAACAATGTCGGCTATTTCACTTTGTCTACTAATACTATTTTATTAATTTAATTTTTACAATGAAATTATAATTCTAGTGAAGTGTTTAGTATTCATATTTTGTTAACTCATTTAACCGAAAAAAGTTTTCTTTCACAGATTTATTTCTATAGGACAAAAAATGACATCCAGAAAGTCATTTATTTAATCAACAATTCGTGTGACACCATTCCAACTTTTAGACAAATCTCTGCCCCCTTTTGAATATACAATAAAATACTCAAAACACAATAACTACAACAAAAAATCATAGGAAAAACATCTTTTCAACTAATATAATAATAGTGGAAAAGATCTGCGCGTGTCAGCTCGCAAACGTTAAGAGTATTGCCCATCAGAGGGAAACAGCAATTAATGATCTCCAGTGCTTAGGGAAGAGAACATGCGATGAAAGGATTGTGCCTGCGTCGATTTGCAGGACGGATGGTCCTTTTGTCAGATGAAAATGATATAACAATGGGACATGACGCAGTAGGAAAGATTTATAGATATCTTCCGATGTTGTTTTCATGTTACCGTAAGTTCGTTGTAAAGATTGTGATTTATATACTAGTCATACTTTAATTATGAAGGTTAAAATTTTTATATATGATAAAATATGTTCATTAATAATGGTATACATAATTCTTATTTTAATTCGAATGGTTAAATTATACTAACTTTCTACACTTTCTAACTCCATCTACAATATATTATTACCCAATGGATAAATGTTGACTGGGATAGTGTCCTTCTGTTTGGGTAAAATTGAAAATTTATTACGTTAAAATATATATATTTGTTGCCTAAATGTGTATAATATTTTATTTACAATATAAAAAAGTTAAAATACATATTTTTGTTGCCTAAATGTGTATAACATTTTATTTACAATAATAAAAAGGTTAAAAGATATAAATTTGTTGCCTAAGTGTGTATAATATTTAATTTACAATATAAAAAAAGTTAATATACATATATTTGTTGCATAATTGTGTATAATATTTTAATTACAATATAAAAAAGGGTTAACATAGATGCGTCAAAAAAGTTTCCTTAGCATAACTGTACATGACAAATTCATTGTATAACTTTTTATGTTGATAGACTAATACGTTTACAAATCTTCATTTGATATATTACAGTTTTCAAAATGATAACATATTAAACCTTCCCTTTCCTAGTAATATTTTTTTGACTATTAATTGCGTTGCATTTTTCAGTGTTTGCTCTAAATGTCAAAAAACTACCATCACAAACATGCCACATTATTCTGAAGTTTAAAAATTATTCATAATCCATTCTGACATTCTGCAGTTGACAACAAGGCTTTTCATTCTCATGAATACGCAATATAGTACACAAAATAACAAGCCATTAATGCAGAAAAACAGACTCATCCACTAATAGAATAATCCTGAAAATAATCTGTACGTGTCAGGTAGCAAGAGAAGAGATTCTCCATCGTCAGCGGGTACCACAATTAATGATCCCGAGTACTTAGAAAAAGTATTTGGTGATGAAAGTTTTGTGCTGTCACCCATTCGTAGAACGGATGGTTCTACTGCAGGGATGAAAATGACACAACAATGTCACACGATGCAGAAGGAATGATTTATGAAAGGTGTTCGCTGTTGGCTCCGTATGGCGGAGTGGCTAATCCTTTCCGATGTTCCAGATTGTGCTTTATGTACATTAGTTACGATCTTTGTAATAAGGTTAAGTTTAAATGATATGTTAAAATTATGTTCACTAATTGTAACGTATGGGATCAACATTATAATCTTGATGATAGAATTA
Organism: Caerostris darwini; assembly: GCA_021605075.1. Taxonomy (NCBI): domain Eukaryota; kingdom Metazoa; phylum Arthropoda; class Arachnida; order Araneae; family Araneidae; genus Caerostris; species Caerostris darwini. The sequence goes on along the minus strand of BPLQ01002853.1, from coordinate 107,438 downwards.
TTAATGAGAATTTATACGGGCGCTCGAATTTAAGAGAATTTACATATTTGTTTAATTATTTTCAAAAAATAAGGAAAAAAGTAAAAATAAAGCTTCCGGGCACATAGAAAATTCAGAACTTTGTATTATTCAGAATTTCGCAACGTTGTTTTACTTGCATAACTTGGTGAGATTCAAAAGCAAGCAATTAAAATAAGTAATCATCAGCGTTTGTATAATGATATAAATATGAGGGGATTCGAAGTAAGCAGTCACAAGTATAGATTACTAAAGAATTAACGTAACGTGACCAGCACGTGGTAAACAGTTTAGTGAGCAATTTACGGTAAACAGTACAATGACCAGCTTATGGTAAACAGTATAGTGACCAGCTTATCAGCTTCAGTATCGTTACCAGATTATGGAAACTTATGTTTGGCAGAGAGCACATTTTTTGACATCCAAAAAATGAGACTGAACTGAAAGTTTCCGCGTGAAAGCTGATGATCTTTATGAGGATGATAAATCCATAGAACGAAAAGGGGATGAAGGTGTCAGCCCCTAATGCCATCCTTATTGGCATCATTCCAAATTACTATGAATGTAATAGGCATACATGATACATGGTTTGCAAACCTGGATCTGTTATTTATAAACGTTGTTATGGTAAATGGCCTTAGTTCAAAGATGGTCGTCATTAGCGGGAGGAAAAAAAACTAATATAATGAATATTTCCTTTGAAAATAAAAAATTCCTCAATTCTTGAAAATAATAATTTTTTAAAGATGGATTCAATCTATGATGTTTTTAGATGAACTCATAAATTTCCTTTTTTTATTTTCATATACAGTCAATCACTAAAGTTTAGAAAGCTTTTAATGAATGGCTTAGTGACTTTTGAAAAATAAACCAAATTTATCTTTCTCTAGTAAATAGTAAATGGGCCTGATAGCCTAGTGATGGCCGTTCTTGTGCTCGGACCACACGTTTTGAGTTCAAGCCCCGGCGATGTCATGGATGTTTGTAGTGGTTTGGAATCCACTTTAAAATGGGAGACCCTGATGTAACATGACTGTTGGACGTAGGGCTGATAACCCTACCTCTTAAACAAATGAAAACATCTCCTGTCTTGAAATATGCCAGTAGGCAGACGGCCTTGGTTCAACATAGGGTTGTTGCTCCATAGAAGTAAGTAAATAGTGCTAAATTTCAAACAAATTGCTGACTTGCGAATAATATCAACAGTGAAGAAGTTTCTGATAAATATTTATAAACTTATTAATCTATAAATTGAAAAATACTTTAAATAAATATAATTCTGAAACGTCATTTTTTCATTCCAATTCAAATTAGACAAATTATTTTATTGTGTTTTCAAACATCCAAACTTAAATATCTTAATTATCAGAATAATATTTTGTGCCTTTTTATTTTAAAATAATACATTCTATGACTAGGACGAGGATTAGGATGACATATCCATAAAACGGAAAATACTTTTCGATGATCTGTAAGCTAAGCAAATTGTTACAGAGGAGGAGTTTATTTACTGATTTTCATTCTATTAGTTATTTTACATTAATAAAAAGATAAAACTATTAAATAGCATACTAAGTTCAGCTTTATTCACTTTGAAATATAATGGGGATTAGGACGATATATCAATGAACTGGAAAATTCTTTTCGTTGTATTCGAGATGATTTTTCTGTATCTGAAAGCTAAGCAAATTTTTACAGATTTTTACTTTATGTACTGTTTTTTATTCTCGTATTTAGTATACAGAAAATGAAAAGATAAAACTACTAAATTGCATATCCAGTTCAACTTTATTTACTTTAAAATATAATTCGTTACTTTCCTGCATTTTATAAATTCATTATTCATGATAGTGTCAAGAAGTAATTTTAAATTCTAACCTTAAGAAAACTTCTCTGCTAAAAGTTTATTTTTTCCCCCTGAATAATTATATGTTAACAAAGTTTGTAAAGGAAGACATTTGTTAAAGTCAGGAAAAAGCAGTTACTTTCCATTTCACTTTTCCTACATAAAAGTGAAATGTAAGCCTCTCCCGGCAGAATTGTTTGGTGAATATTTAAAAGGAAATATTCCTGAGATCAGAAGAATGCCTTCGTAAATTCTGTTTAAAAGCACATTTTTTGTTCAAATGTCTACAGAAATATTTAGAAATTCAGTTCTATTTGAATTTTAAATTTAGTTTTATTTTTGTTTGTGAGTTTCGAGTTTCAGCATTAAAAAATAGCTGATATAATTTATATTATTATTTATATTATATTTATACAACGTAATTTTAAATGTTAAGTTTTGTTATAAATTCTATTTCACATTTTTCAAAAAAATATTAGTGGCAATATTTAGGGATATAGCTTTAGCTGAATTTCAAATTTACTTTTCCCATTTAAGTTTATTTATCACCGAATTTCATCATTTAGGAAACGGAGAAACAAAAATAATAGAGTCACATGAAATATTTCTTAAGAATGTGAAGATTTTTATATGCCTAAAAATCCCCCACAACAACAAAAATTTCTTACACAGATAATTCATGTTTATTTAATATATACTTTAAAATAAGAATATTATAATTACATATAAATAAATTAAACATCATTCCAAAATATTGTAGATTGATCTTCAAAATGTTTTTCTTATAGATATAGATTAATACAGACTGATTATAAAAAACAAAACCCTTTCACAATATATGAGTCGCTAACTTACATGCTATCCATAGAAACTAAACAAAATGTTTGTTTAAGATATTTTGTGATATGCTCTCAAGAATCATATGAAAGACAACAATTAAACTAACAGTTTCGGTTACAGAGAAAATCTTTTGTAAATTTCATATGGCAACATATATTTTTTTATTAGAATGTGATCTTCATTGCGAAAAAACATAAACAGTGTTTGAACCGTTAACTGTAGCACAAAAATCGGCGACGCTAGACAGACTAAGAAGAAAAGAGAAAGCAACTGTGGTGCTCACCAGAGCAAGGATCTGATGCCAGCCAATATAGACTATCTCGAAACGAGAAGAAGAGTGCAAGGTAGACAGACAAAGAAGAAAAGTGAAAAGAATCAATAAGTGCAGAGAAGCGGCAGAAAACAGAACATTTTATTGCTTTTCACGAATTTTCTACGTGATCTCCTACAAATATGACGACACTTTACATGCGACAGATGGTGGATAGCACTGAAGCACGTACCATGGCAAGATGAATCTATTTAATCTGGGGTCTGAAAGCATCTTTCATATCAGATATAGTGGATTAGAGGCGTGCACTTTGAATTTCAAGTATTCCCCCATCCAGAAATCCAAGAGAGTGTAATCAGGTGACCTTGGCGGTCACAGTAACGTTCAATGGTGGAAGATGACACTGCCACCAAACTGCTATGTTAAGTAATGTTTTACAGGAGACCCCCATAAGTAAAAGCCCCTTTTTACTTTCACACGACGTCAGATAAAGCATTTCGTTGTTACAAATCAGGAATTACCTAATTAGTCAACATTTCTAGCTAGCGAGGACTCGTTGCCATGCAAGTTTTCAGACTTTCGCCGTAATTCTTCAAAAAAAATAGGGGCCAAGGAGGAAGTTGCTTGTTCACAGCATAACACAGTTACTTTTTTTTCGTGTAACAGAAGTGCAATCACAGCATGAAGATTATCCTCTGCCCAATGGATGCGGTCCTTAAAATTAACATCACCAGTCAACAAGAAATTTCCTCGCCTATAAACAGAATGCGTAAAGGCTAACTGTTATCATGGTCATTCTGGATGAGGAATTCATTCGCGAAATATAACCGTAGTTGGTTATCGTCTGCTTGCAACATCTGGACAAACTGTAACGATACGGAAACACGTAGAAAATCTTGCTCACAGTAACATATCTTTAAAATATCTTAAAGCAAAATTTTTTAGATTCTGTAAACAGTATGGTAATTTGTGGATCATATATCGGGAAATGTTTTTATAATCACCCTGTATAACACGAGTTGATTTTTTTATATTCCAACGTATTAAAAATTTTAATGCGTGTCCTAATTTTGAAAATATAAAATTTTAAATTCTGATCTTCCATTTATGCTAACATTGTATTCTTTTGGAAAAAAAATTATTGACTGATGTTAATTGGTCACAGAAGATTGAACGTAAACCATCATGTGAAAAGAAAGGGAATATGATACTACATAGTAAATATCCACGATGTCTTCCCGAAACAAAATATAGCTAACGTGGAAGAGTTCGAGGTTGATAAATTCCTCTTTCAAGGGCGGGTTAACCCTTACGTTAGACTGTGGACATTGGAACCGATAATGAGAGAGGGAGAAAGAAAAATGGGAGAATGCAGAGCCGAGTGAGGGGTTCCAGGCAGTACGGAGGGCACGACGATCCTTAAACGAAAAAGCTTTTAAGATGTTAATATATATTAATATAATTAGTTATATTAAAATATTAGTTATATATTATTATAATAATTGTGTTTTGTGTGTTATGTGTTGCAGTTAGGCAGTGATGTCTTTGCAATTTTATTAGATATGACATATAGACAGATATGCGATTATGTTTGTATATTATTTAACGAAAAATAATTCAACTTCTACAATGAAATAACACTGAATCAAGACCACACGCACGCGTATCCGACTCTTACTTTTACTTACATTATCTCACAAAAAAGAAAAGACAGCAGATGAGTACCTGGAGGAATTTTTTAAATGCCTTTGAATTTGGGGTTTAAATGAAGAAAATAAATTCCACGTGGGTAGTTAAAAAATTAAAACTTTCAAAGGACTCTCTACATTTCAATTCTCTACATACATTTAATTCTTCTGCTCTAACTACCAAGCTGCGATTATATATTGAATGCATTTTGAAGTCAGCCTTATAAATTATTAGTAATATAATTGTACTCGAAGCACAATATTAGAATAAACTAAGGTAGGAATTTATAAGAAAAATATAGTAATATAATATTATGTAAAAGTGTAAATTTGAAATTTATAACTTAAACCAAACAACCAGCTTAAGTGAAAGGAAAGTTTAGTGGGAATTCTACGAGAAATTCTCTGCATGCTGAGAATTAAATTTTGTATCAATGATCTACAAATTTATTCAGTTCGTAATAAAATTTTAATTTTTTAAAAATCAAGATAGATATAGGAAATAAAAATTTCTTATTGCTCTTTCACGAGCGGTATCCATGGATACAGAATAGACAAGACAATAAAACCATAAAGCAGACTAAGTTTATAAGTCCTTATCCATCAAATGCTAAAATATTCCAGATAATAAAACTCTGAATCACAGATTTATATCTTCCATTCTCAAATGCAATTCAATCCCTTTAAGGCATTATGGCATTAAAATCCATAAAACTCTACGGTATTAGCATACGGGGGTAAAATTTAAACATGGCACACAATAAAGTGCAGAATGCCTTTTCGCCCCTTTGATGTAAATCTAAATCGACAGAGAAAGGGTTTCGCTATTCGAATCGAGACGAGATTGGAAGATCAAACTCTCTCTCTCTCGCAACACTCTGTGCTGCCGGCAAATTGGATTTGCATATAGATGGAAAGGCAAACAAAATAAACCCATGATATGAATTAACCACGTCAAAAGAACTCTTTGTGCATCCGTTAACTGAAGAGCTTTAGAATTCTAAAAGCAAAGGTATCGGTGCCGTCAGTTATTTTAATCTTTATATTGTATATTCATACGTCTGCTATTCAAAAACGATTAGCAATGTAACTGAAAAGCGTATTATTATCATGTATACATTCATTAATTTTAAAATTAGCAAACATTATTATATTAATTTATTCAATTTAAATTTTAATTATATATAAGTCAACTGTAGTTAATGCTACGTAATAAAATCTTGGTTCCACTGGTGGCTCAGTGGCAATGTTGGTGAGCATTAAGGCTGAGGTTCAATCTGCTGGACGTTTTGTTGTAGACACTTTTAAAAAACGAGGAGTCTCCATGACGTTTGGGATGTTCAGCATCTTGCCTTGTTAGTTTGACTACCTGATGGGAGGTTTTTAAGTTTTCTCACATATGATACGGGTAGGTAATTCCTCCTTAAAACTATTCCTGGAAGGCACTGCCCTCCTTCTTCAGTGTCACAGAGCTGAAGACTTCAGTCAGTAAGAAGTCAGCCTTCTACCAACGGGTGCTTCATTACAACAGAAACTGCCCCTTTCCCTCCATCCTTGAGTGGACTACTCATGAATGTCCGTTTCGCACTGCAGGACACTGAGGTTTAGACTCAAGACACACATATAAAATCTTGGATGAAGAACTTGTTAATCGGAATGGGTACGTTAAATTTGTAGACGAGGGAAACAGTTCTGTGGATTTCGAGGAGGTGACAAGGAAGGTGTGAAACTCCCAGATGCCATTTTTACCCATACAATATATGGGAATTGTATTGGGGAGAATGGGTCAGCAATGTCTTGTACTACTTTCAACGTTTATTATTGGTTTATTTAAATCAATTTCACGTGCAATTTAGTTACATTCCTTTCGCATGCATTTTTATATAAAATCTTTTGGAATTCTATAGTTTTTTTTATTTTTTAAAATTTTGTTTCATATGATTTTATAAAATCGTTTGAAAACAAATTCCACGTGGGTATTTATGATGAAAACTTTCAAACGTACATCAGTGGGCCCTTCTAAAGGGAACTACTTAAGACAGAGATCTGTAGCCTACTTGTAGAGAGCTACATTCATTTAATTCTTCACCTCTAACTACCAAATTGTGCTGTACGTTGAATGAAGATTGCAGGCATCTTTTTGAACGATTAATCATATTATTGTTCTTAAAGCACAATATTAAGTATGAATTTTTATTAAATATGTAGTTATATAATATTATTTAAATATGGCGATTTGAAGGTTAAAACTTAAACCCAACAACCATCTTAAAAGAAAGGCAATTTTACGAGACATTCCTTGCATGCTAAGAATTAAATTTTGTACCAATGATCTACAAATTTATTGAGTTCGTAATAACATTTTAAATTTTTTAACCAAGATTGATAGGGAGATATAAAAATTTCTTATTGCTCTTTCACGAGCGGTATCCATGGATACAGAATAGATAAGACAATAAAACCATAAAGCAGACTAAGTTTGGAAGTCCTTATCCATCAAATTCTAAAATATTCCAGATAATAAAACTCTGAATAGCAGATTTATATCTGCCATTCTCAAATGCAATTCAACCCCTCTCTTGCATTATGGCATTAAAATCCATAAAACCCTACGGAATTAGCATCCGGGGGTAAATTTTAAACAAGGCACACAATAAACTGCAGAATGCCTTTTCGCCCCTTTGATGTAAATCTGAATAGACAGAGTAAGGGTTTCGCTATTCGAATCGAGACGAGATTGGAAAATCAAACTCTCTCTCCCTCGCAACACTCTGTGCTGCCGGCAAACTGGATTTGCATATAGATGGAAAGGGAAACAAAACAAAGGCATGATATGAATTAACTACGTCAAAAGAACTCTTTGTGCATCCGTTAACTAAAGAGGTATACAATTCTAAAAGCAAAGGTATCGGTGCCGTCAGTTATTTTAGTCTTTATATTGTATATTCATACGTCTGCTATTCAAAAACGATTAACAATGTAACTGGAAAATGTATTATTATGTATACATTAATTAATTTAAATATTAACAATTAATTATATAGGTCAAATGTAGTCAAGAATACATGATATATTTCTGTTAAAATGCTTTATCTGTACACTATTTGGAATAACTGTTCATATCGTGATAGGGTTCCAATTTTGTTCTTTATTTCAGAGTAGAGTGCGTAATATTATTTTTTTTCCAAAACGCATCCTTTGTTTTTGTCTGTAATAAAATCTTTGATAAAGAACTTGTTAATGGAATAGGCACTTTAAATCTGTAGATCATGGAAAAACAGTGTTGATTTCGAGGAGGAGACAAGGAGGATGTCACGGATACCATTTTCACCCATAAAGTATATGGGGAGAGAGAATTACTTTCAAAGTTCCTTGTTGGTGTATTTAAATTACTTTCATATGCATTTTAATTAAATTACTTTCGAGGTTTTTTTTTTATAAAATCGTTTGAAGCTCTATAATTTTTAATATTTTTAAATTTCATACACATGATTTTATAAAATCGTTTGGAATTCTATAATTATTATTTTTTTTAAAATTACATTCACGTGATTTTATAAAATTGTATTGAAATTCTATAGTTTTTTTATTTCTTATTTAAAATTTTTTTTTCAAATTTTATAAAATCGTTTGGAATTCTATAATTTTTTTTATTTTTAAAAATTACTTTCACGGGATTTCATAAAAGCGTAATGGAATACTATATATTTTTTTATTTCTTATTTAAAATTTTTTTTCACATTTTATAAAATCG
>BPLQ01002853.1:68127-99011 GCA_021605075.1 Caerostris darwini | reverse complement strand
TTTTTTTATTTCTTATTTAAAATTTTTTTTCACATTTTATAAAATCGTTTGGAATTCTATAATTTTTTTTATTTTTAAAAATTACTTTCACGCGATTTTATAAAAGCGTATTAGAATTCTATAGGTTTCTTTTATTTCTTATTTAAAATTCTCTTTCACGTGATTTTAGAAAATCGTTTGGAATCTATAGTTTTTTTATTTTTAATTAAACTTCCTTTACGTAATTTTTAATGAAATCGTTTGGAACTCTATGGTTTTTAAAATTTTTTTAATTTATTCTGTTTTTCCTTTTCAGTTTTGAGTGATAATTGATGGACATAATTTATTTCCTGAATATGATTTATTGATACTCTTTCTTTGTTTGCTTAATATGGTTGCATCCTGAATAATGTCAAATAGGCTGTTTTTAAAAATTTGAAGAAGTAGTTCCTTCTGTGAGAATTACCGTCCTGGCTTATGCTTATGGTAGAAAACCACTATCAGGCAGTCAGAACCAGTATTAGATTTCATTTATGCCCATATTACATAATCCAAATTTAGTGGAACAAAGCAAGACATAGTTGCAAATCAAAAATAGTAGTTATAACGTTGCACACAAGCAATTTTTATTTAGCATATCTCAAATGCCGTATATATTTTGGTGGAGCATATAGATGAATACTTTTGAAATATGAGCTTCAGGTGAATATCGTTGCTTGCTTATTTTGCTTGCTGTAGGGGAAGATAATAAGATGGATAAGACTGATAAGATTTTTACAATCCCAATCTAATAATTTTGTTTCAAATCAGTGAACGTTACGAATACTATAACTTGGAATGAAGCATTTCCTAGCACATAATACTGAATATAATACAATAATTGTTATGAAAATAAATATATTGTCAAACGCATCAGTAAAATTGTAGCAGTATAGTTTGTAAAATTCAGAAGCAATAAAATATATAATTCACTGAATTTCCCCATAACATGGTAACCACCAAAAAGACCAAACAAACATAACCAACACCAAAACCAGAACATATGTTTAAAATAGTTAATCGATTTTTCACTTATGTATCATTACGACAAACTATTGACCAAATACTATAAGGCCGAATACTTTCTCGAAAAACTCTTTTTTCTCTCTCAACTACTCCTTTGATGGATCGAAAAAAGAACTTGGGAAAACATCATCCCCAAGAAGAAAGTATTCTTCCACGGAACCGGAACAAGTTACTGCCTCTGTTTGCCATTTCTCGGAATCGATGTTACACGCTTCAGTAAATATATCGCTTTAAATCACGTCCTTTCCGTTAATAAATTTTACAACTGAGAGCGATATTAAAGAACTAACGCAAAAACATTCTTAAATTAAAGAATACGAGCTCCGAAATTTAGTGTAAGAAAAATAATTTAGTTTAGGAAAAATGAGGAATAAAGGAATACAAAGAATAAAAATATTTTTTGGGTTAATATAATTCCTGCAAAGTTTATTTAAGCATAACTTGGAAATAAATTTGACATGAAATAATAATACGTCATTGTCAATCTCAGTTATTTATGTATATTAATGACAAAGATGTAATCATTTTCTATTTAGAAATTTGCATGAAAATGAATACAATGAATGAAAAAAATCGAAAGGTTCCATGGATGTTCATAGCAGTTTGGAATCCACTTTAGACCGTAGGTCCCTATCTAACATGATCGTAGACTGTTGGGCTGGCAACCCCACCCCATAAAAATAAAACATCGTCTCGAATTCTGCCAGGCCTCTACTTCGGGCCCATCCTGGGACTAATGCGCCAATGAAGGAGAAGACATATTTATTCTTTAAAAATTACATACTATTATTCTTTTAAAATTACGTACTATTATTATTGCCATCAGTCAATTAGGTCCAATAGAAAAATATTATTAATTAGATCAAGGTTATTTATTATAAATTTCCGCGATACGATACATTTTGAAATTCACTCTTTCAAAATGTATCGTATTGTTCATTTAAAGCTTTTGTCTTGAAATTAAATTATTATTATTCTGATTTCTTTCCCTAAATTCAAATCATATCATAAAGATAATGAAATTTATATCGTAAATAAAGATTAAAATAAAAAACTCTTTCTTAAAACATTTAATTGCCATATAGGTTAATAACATATTTAAATCCGCAACACAACACAATTTATATATATGGTGCGAATAACAAAATTTGTATCATGCAGCTCCAACCTTTCCTCTCGGCTGTCTCTATCTGAATGCCTGTGTTTGAATCTATCTGAAACGATTCTGTTTATTTCCTGACTTTTATTTCTTCCGTTCTTTCCACGTGGGATTCGCTGATTGGTCATTCTTCACATGGGACATCCTGATTTGTTATTCTTCATATGGGGCTTCCTGGTTGGTTATTCTTCACGGGGAGCTTGCTGGCTAGACGAGGATATTTCTCACCTAGTCCTAATACTCCTTAATATACACTTCTTAAATATACACTAATGTACAAAACTTAAGCAGCAGACGAACATATTCGAAAAGAAACGATGTGTAGTAACCATTCGACGAAAGAAACCATTCGGCGAAAGAAACGATGTGTAGTAACAATAGTCTTATACGTGATAGTTACTGGTATGGAAAAGCTGCAACAAAAATTTTGCAAAGCAGTATAGATTTAAAAGAAACGTGTACGAAGTAAAAAAAAAATACTTGTATTTGGTAGGATCTGCATGAGTGTTTCAGATGTCATAGAAAACATGGAAACACCCAAATTGTAAGAAAGAAGTAGATGTCTTGTTAGAACAGTAGGAAGTAACCCATTAAATAAATCACGTAAATGTCAGTCGTTCCCTCATTTTCCGCTTGTAACACCTTCATTGAAGAGAAGGGGAATTTTCAAGAAGAGCAGAATGTGATCGTGAAAGAGTCACAATTGCTCAGAATGACAGTTTTCTGTGTCTTAACATATTTAACGCCTGCACATTAACTTGTTTCCAACCTTACCAGATGAACAAGAACAGTTGGGGTAGGGAAAAGTGTTTACCGACTGCTTTACGCAAGGTGCTCTGTGACTTGCACAAGAAAAATTGCTTAAATTGTGCTCGAGATCACTCTAACAAGGCACAAAACTGTGGGATACCGTGCTCTTTACCGATGAGATACGGTTTAATACGGAACTTATAAGCAGATTCTTAACGATTACCGTTGTAGAAGAACCCTGAAACTCAATTTCACAACAGATATATACACAAATTTAATGTACACAGAGACGGGCTTTTGACAGTTTGGGCCGGGATTGCTGTCGATGGCAGCACTCATCTCTGAGTCAACCGTCGTGGCAGTGTGATTGCAATGCAATATAGAGATGACATTCTTGCACAGTATCTCCCACAATTTCTTAAGGCATGACGCATGATAATGCTTTCTTTACGATAATGCCTTACTTCACTTATCAACCAATACGACGTATTTCATATGAAAGAGTATTACACAGTGTTAAATACTGTGTAATACAAAGTCGCATGAAATGGCCATATCGATCACTCGACTTGATTCACACTTAAACTTTTCTACAGATGCGCTTAAATTTACTCTTTGACACTCCTGAAAAACTGTTTGAATTAATCATTTAGCTCCTAGATACATTAAACAGTCATAAATAATTATATTATTATGATGAATCCATGCAAAATCGGAAATCCCTAATCATTATACCTTTCTACCGTCAACAATCTTACTTTTTTTGGAAACCTACATTATTTAATTATTTACTGAACATTTTTTTATCATTATCTATACTTTTAGACTAGTGCATTTAATTTTACTTTATTTTTTGAGAAAAGTTTACTAGTTTAAAGGAAATAGTTTAACAATCTAACTAACTAACTCTCCGGCACTACAGTCCATATTGGGCCAAAGCCGTCTGCCTATTGGCAGATTACGAAACTGGAGAAGTTTTTTTTATGGGGTAAGGTTGTCAGCCCAACGTCCTATAGTCATATTAGACAGGGACCTAGAGAATCACTCCGATAGAATCACTCCGAGGGATTCGGTTGTTGGACTGCATAGGGAACAGACGTGTTCGTCATTAGCTCCCGACGTAGTTGATTCTTTCGCTGTTCTGCGAAGATTTGCCTCAAGCTGAGGAAGAGATTTTTATTGCCTGACTTCTATTTTATTATTCCTTAATTTATTTTTAATTTTTAAATTAAAATTTACGCAAGATGAGCCAATCTTCATCCGGCCCGCCGGCTCTTGATCTAACATCCCCTGAAAGCCCGCCCTTCCATGAGCAGGGCATTATCCCCGCTGATGATCATCCCTCAATGATGGACGTCACTATGACTGTTACCAGAGAACAGCTCAACGATAATAATTTCTTATCAAGCCACCCAGCTCCACATAAAGTATTGGAGCCATCCATCGAACATATGTTGTTCTTTGAAGAACTCTTGAAGGTAGCAGCTTCCCTTATGCTTCAGATACAGAAGCACCAAAGCGCCGCCAATAATATCCGCGGCCCTGCCTGGGAACAAGCCTCAAAGAAAGTAGAGGAGTACTCCACCAGGATCAGAGCGATCTGCACGTACACGGGAATTCCTGCCTCCCACATACCCACCAAAAAGGAAATCCTCGAAATGAGGAAGCAAAAGGACATTTCTGACTTAGCAGCCGCTGAAGCTGCGAAAAATATCCCGGCTCCGGACATCACGCCCGCTACACCTATCACCAAGACTGCAGCACCTACCACCGTGCCTGCAGCATCTGTTACCGTGCCTGCTGCACCTGTGCAGCCCACCTCAACAACTGCCCTAAAGAGGAAGTCGCCAACCTCGGATGAAGATGAGGGCTTTGTAACCGTGAAATCTAGGAAGGACAAACGGGTAAATATGGCTGCATTTGCCCCTACTAACACCCCTAACAATTCGATGGCTGCTGACAAAAGCGTGAGCACTCCACAAGTTAAAAAATCGGTTAGGATCCCCCCATTCTTTGTGTCCGCCAAGGGCAAATGGTGGAACACCCTTAACCAACTTCGCGTGACGGTGCCTAGTATTCAGGCTAAATTATCTGGTCAATTTTTAAAGATCACAGTTGAAAATGAGTCTGAATACAGGACCCTTGCCCAGATTCTTGAAAGCGATGGGGCGCCTTTCAAGTCTCTTATGTTACAGAAGGACCGACCAATTAAAGTCGTGCTCCGAGGTCTCCCTGGCCACACTCCCACTGAAGACATAGAGGCCGAACTCCGAGCTCTCGAATTCCCCCTTATTAAGATTGCTCGGATGTCAAAATTCCGTACCAGGGAATCTATGCCCCTTATCTACCTGCAATTATCTCCATCCTAGAAAACTGAGGAGATATATAGCCTCACCACTCTCCTCGGTCTGAGAGTCAGTGTGGAAAGCTATAGAGGGCAACCGGGCCCATCTGTTTGCTGGAATTGCCAGGGCTACTTCCACTCGTCGGAAGTATGCCGGCTTCCAACACGTTGTGTTAAGTGTGCTGGCCCCCATAGGGCACAAGAATGCCAACTTCCTCTAGACCAGCCACTTAAGTGTGCTAACTGTGGAGGTGCTCATGCTGCGAACTAGCGCGGATGCCCCCGTATGCCCAAGTCCGGACAAAAATCCGGTGTTAAAAAGCAAAATGCTAGTAAACCTAGAAATCCCCCCACCTCTACCAAACCTAAACAACAGGTTCCTACCAGGACGCAGCCATCGACATTTACTAGTCGGACTGTCCAACCTGCAATGGCTTTTTTCCAAATTCTCCGCCAGGGGAACGAAGAAAAGTCAGCAGGTCCCGCCCCCCAGCCAATCATAGCTAGAGAGCCGCTGTCTGCTGCTACTACAAATAGCTCTGCACCCGTTATGCCCTCCTCGGAGTGTTCGCTAACGGAGATTTTTCAGTGTTTGATGGACCTCGTAAGAGATAATCCATCTCACAGTCAAATTATATTGCGAGCATTTGGGCTAGCAAAAGATAAAATGAGGAATTCACTCAACCGATTCGACATGACGTATCACCTCTTTGAGGCGTATACCGACGTCCTTTCTGAAAGTCAGTTCCTCACGGCTTAACTCACTTTGGGTCTGGGTCTCTTTCAATTGGTTTCTGGAACGCTAATTCGTTACGTTCCAAAATTCACGAGGTTAGGGAGTTCCTAGCAGAGCAGAATCTTGATGTGTTTTTGGTTCAGGAGACAAAATTGCCTCCTGGTTATAACCCTTTGATCGCCAACTACAGGTTCTATCGTACTGATAGACCCAACCGACATCCTACCCGAGTAAGTGGCGGAACAGGAATCTTCATCAAAAATAGTATTCATCATCATAGCCTTCCACCTCCAAATCTAGATGCTACTGACGCAACCGTTATTGAAATTAAATTGCTCAACTATCCGCCTATCAAAATTGCTTCTACTTATGTTAAACCTAGCCATCCAGGTGGTTTCCCGGTGGAGGATTTTAACAAGCTACTAAAATTGGGAAACAATGTGATTCTCGCTGGTGATTTCAACGCTCTTCACTCCTCTTGGAACTTTGGACACTCTAATAGATATGGTTTTACCTTAAATCGTTTCCTCCAAAGTCAAAGAGGCGTGAAAGTTGTCCCCCCCCTTAAAGTTACTAGAATTGACATTAGAAATAATAATCATCGAGGTAATGTACTCGATCTTGCTTTCTTTAAATATATCCCCTTTAATTATGATATTGAGGTGCTTACAGATTTAAATTCTGATCATATCCCCGTTTTACTCACCCTGGACACCAGCCCTGAATCACTGAAAGTTCCCAATCAGTTAAATACTAATTGGGAGAACTTCAGGCATGTGATGCAAAATAAAAAGCTACCTAGTTTCAATCTCAAAACAGTATTAGATGCTGATGAAAGAATCCAAGAATTAAGCACCATATATGTCACATGTCTGCAGGAAAGTTCTTCCCCCAAATTCAAACCTCCACCGAAAAGATTTCCTCAACATATAAAAGATAATATCAAACTCAGGAATTAATACCGCCGTAGGTGGCAAAGGACGAGAGATCCTGAGTTCCTACGGCATTACTACAAATCTCTAATAGACATCAGAGAAGCCATCACCGTCTTTACACAGCAACGCTGGCAAGACGACATAGAGGCCCTAACGCCTGAGTCAACATCCCTTTGAAAGAAATGTTCCCTCCTACGCAAACAATACCACAACATTCCGCCCTTGCAGGGTGCCAACGGCCGAGCAGCTTATTCCCCAGAAGATAAAGCGGAACTGCTCGCAGACAGCCTCAAATCTCAATTTGAACTAAATCACGATGTTGAAGATAAAAATTTCTTCGAACACGCCAACACTACAGTCACAGACTGCTTACAAAAACCACATGTCAACAACTTAGATTTAATTACTCCTAAAGAAGTCAGTGAAATTATCAGACGCTTCAAGAACAATAAATCCCCCGGTCTGGATCTTATTAGCAATCGCATGTTAAAGTCCACTCCTATTAAATTCATTCTGTATATTACCATTCTTTTTAACTTTCTTCTTAGGATCTGTCATTTCCCAGCTTGCTGGAAGACCGCCGTAGTATGCCCCATTCCTAAGCCAAGTGCTAACTTGGCTTACCCTCAAAATTACCGTCCTATCTCACTACTTAGTAGCTTGAGCAAAATATTCGAATCTGCGTTACTTAAACGCCTGAATCAGCATTGCGATCTCCATGACTTAATCATACCTGAACAATTTGGTTTCAGGAAGCAATTAGGAACCTGTCACCAATTACTTAGGTTGACAGAGCTGATTCACGACGGCTTTAACGAACGCAAATCTACGGGAATATTATTTTTGGACGTAGCCAAGGCCTTTGATAAAATTTGGCATAATGGCTTATTATTCAAGCTCATGCGACTTGATTTTTCACCCCAGATTGTTAAGATTCTCTGCTCTTACCTACAGTCACGAGCTTTTTTAGTCAAAGTAGGTGGAGTTACTTCCTCAACCTGACCAATAGAAGGGGGAGTTCCTCAAGGGTCGCTATTGGCGCCCGCCCTTTTCAACATATATATCAACGACATTCCGAGAGATTGCCAAACCTCTCTTTTCTGCTACGCTGATGATACGGCGATAGCCACACAGAACAAATCACCTCAGCTTGCTGTTAAAGACTTGCAATATTCAGTTTATAAATTAGAAAAATGGTTAACCACCTGGAAAATTAAAGTAAACGCCACTAAATCTGCCTGTATGCTATTTACTCGGAAGATCGCGTTTTCTCCATTAGGGAGTATCACTCTTTTTGGCCAGCCCGTCCCCTGGGTAACTGAATATAGATACCTGGGGTTGTTTCTAGGCCCAAAATTGTCTTTCAATTCCCATATTAAGAATACAGTTGCTAAAGCAACTGGTGCGAGTATTAAACTCCACTGCCTAATTTCTCGAAAGAGTAGGCTTGCGATCAAACACAAGCTTCTGCTCTACAAATCTATCATTAGACCTATCCTGGTTTATGGTAGCCCTATCTGGGCCTCTACCTCGCTCACAAATATAAAGAGACTCCAGGTATTCCAAAATAAACACCTGGCTATGATTGCTGACGCACCATGGTTCGTTCGTCGTAAGATCCTCCATAGAGATCTAGACGTCGAGCCTATTCCTGATTACATTATCAAAATTTCAAAGAATTTTCTTGAAAAATGTCCTCAGATTAGCAATGAGTTAATCCGTCGTCTGCCAACCTATCACCCAGGTGTGAAATCCTCTCAAAAAAGACCAAGGGCAGTCTACGACATCTCCTATGAGTGCTTTCCTAAACTTAAGAAGCACCATGGCTGTTATTCTGAACAAGCGCAAGCGAGTTCAGGTAATGGGGTGAGCCTCGCTCATTGTGAATTTATCTCAATGTGTATCTGACGATTTACTTTGGCTTAAAATTAATTGATTCCATTAATTTAAAAGAACTGGCGCAGGGGTAAAGATTCGGATCTTTGACCGCGAGGTTGAGGGTTCAGATCAGAATCCTGTTCCTTTTCTATCCCTTTTTACTGCTACGTTGTGCTTTAACTTTATTCATATGACTTTCCGACTAGTAACTAAGTTAGGTTTTTATTTTATTTTTCGTACGCTTTTTTACCCCTTTTCTTGTTAGGAAATAAAAGGATTAGAATAAAAATTATAAAAATAAAAATAAAAATTATAAAATCGAAAATCTAATAAAAAGTATAAAATTTGAAAATCAAATAAAAATTATAAAAAAGAAAAATAAAGAATCACGGTTCTGTGATCGGCCTTTTTTTCTTGTGGGAATTTTGTATTTGTATCCTGTTGTAACCATTTTACCTTTCAGATGCTCCTATTGGCTCTCACCGTTCATGCATAATTTCCAATCAGTGACTTCGTAAACAAAGGGTTGGAGGGTTTGTTTACGTTTTTGTAACAGTAAAAGGCATCGACAACTGGTCCCTAATTGTACCGAATTTAAAACTTAACTTTTAATTTCTTTTATTTTTTATCTTACTTTTTTATAAATAGTATTTTTTTTTCTTTTTTTTTTGAGTACCTACTTAATTTGAATTTAGAAACATTTATCTTTTATTTTTACTAACAATAATTAAGCAGCCATTTAAAATTCCAAGTATATTTATGAATTAAGATGAGGAGGTTTAAGGGGTATTTCCCCCTGTTGGTACTCCGTAAACGGTACGCCAGTTGCCAGTTGCCAGACCGGGACCTACAGTTTAAAGTGGATTCTTAACCACTACAAACATCCGTGGCAACGCCAGGACTCGAAACCGAATTCTGTGGCACCCAGCACTAATCACTCGGCCATCAGACCCTTATTAACCATATCAGTGAGTTTTACATTGTGTATTGATAAAAAATAGAAGATTATTCTCAAATTTACCAACATTAATTCTCCTTTTCAATTATTTAATTTTATTTGAATCATATAAGTCAACAATAATATAAAAGTTCTTTTAAATAAAAAAATCAACATTTTTGCACTAAAAAATAAATAATAAAATAGTTTAAGTTGTAAATTTCATATTATTATACAAAAATAGTTCACAATAACTCCTTAATAAAAATGGTATCTTAAATCAAACAGAAATATTCCAAGTAAAACACATTAATTTTAACCAATTCAATACCACAGAAGTTTATAGTGTTCTCTATAAAGATATAATAACTGGTTTGATTTTATCTAAATTACACGAATTGGAAATGTGGTTAAAATTTATTTAAACAGAAGGAACGTTAGGAAATTCATACAACGAATACATTTTAAAACACGCGGAAAAACCCACTGAAATAAAAATGGTGTCAAAAACCAAATAGAAATGAACGCAACACTTAACTAGTTAAACTAGAAATTTGCGGTTATATCAGTGTTATTAAAGGCAATAACGAGCAGTTGTATTACATATTATAAATGAAAGGTTGTCCTATAACAATACACCTTTTCAATAGTTTGATTTTTATCTAAATTGTGTATACATGAAATGGGCTTAATAGGTTATTTGGATGAAGAAATAGAGTGTTATCCGATTTCTATGAAAATAGTTATAAAAATGTAGTAAAAAGAAATGCAATAAATTGGAAAAACACAATGGAATAGAGCGTTCTGTGGTCTTAGCCACTGACATTTAAGTGAAAAATTCTACTTAACTAAAGAAATAAAAGTTAATAGATTCCATTAGTTTTTTTAATCCGTTCAGTATCAGTATTTTTAACCTTTATTACGATAAAGTAATAATAAAATGACTTTCGCCTTTCCAGTTTGAAGTTAACAGGCTCATCACGTGACTGGTGTATACTTAAGCAAATGGCGTGGTCATTTTCCGACTTTGACAAGATCTGATGAGGTCCGTTTGGGTATATTTGAGTGAAATATTTTAAGGGCTATTCTTGAAGGTGTTAGGGAAAGTGATTGTTGGTGAAGATGGTACAACGCAGAAATTTATAAATGCTATAAAGACCCAGATACTATAAAATTTACTAAGATCAATAGATTGAACTGAGTTGTTCATCTAATTAGAATGAATGATTTAAACCCAGTAAAAAGGTTCGTTTTGGCAAAGCCACAAGGACAATGAGGAAGAGAACGACCCAAGTTGAGATGGATAGACGCAGTTGAAAAAGATTTTGTTGTAATTGAGGGAGGGGGGGGGGAAAAATGGAGACTGGAGAGGGGTGGCGGTTAAGGGTTGAGAATTGAAGGACCATTGTCACCCAGAGGAATGCATGGATATCTCTTCAAAGGAAAGCCTTGGCCACCCCTGGTTTGTCATGCTATTGATGATGATGTGATCATTCTCTAAATAATTTGGCTTTGTGATCTTTTTCGTATCAAAAAATTTGTAAAAACAGATCACATAGGCATTAAAAGGAATATAGGAATTTATTAGTTATATTGAATGAATACCGAATGTTTTAATAGCAATTTTATTCAATATATGCATCATAACTTACAAGCAGATAATATTCAATATATGCAATTATGTTGGAGCTTGTATCTTAATGTAGCTTGCTAGATTAATTATTTTTACTTTGATGAACAGCTATAATGCCCATACTTTAGATACGGGATTATTGATCAAAAATAATTTTAACCCATTTAGAATTAGTTTTAGCAGAGTTTTTATTTTATCTATATATTTTATGTTTATTTAGATTTAGTTTTCGTTTTTATTTTATCAATAAATAAAATTATTTTTCATATTTTGCATGTCTTAAGGGAATTATATATATTATGTTAATTATAAATACATATCAATGTCAGTGATTAATGTAAGTTTTCTTGACTGAGAGGTAGAATTGATCTCTGTGCCATTGTATATTTTTGATTAATACATACTTGTATATTAATACAAAAAATATATAGTTTTTAGAGGAAATACTCATGAGAAAAAAAACCAAGAAGCGATGCGAGATGTTGGCCTCGACATTCTCTTTCTTCTGAATTGGGAATCACTTTCTATTTTATTACTAGTCTCTGGTTATTACTTCTCAGTAAATAAGTTCAGTTATTTAAGTCCGTCTGTTATTCATCCTATTTCCTCACAATACACTGAAAATACATTTTATGTGTGTGCTATAGATCACAAATAAATTGAATGAATGAATAAAAAAATAATTAAATTTGCAAGTCAATAACTTTTGATAGAATTTACGGATAAATTCAGTGAATACGAAGCGTATCGTTGAATTTGTCTTTTCTTGCCTATGCCAGAGATACGTAACATTTAGATATAGTTGTCTTAGTGTTAAATTTAACTGAGATACTTTTTAAATTTAGCACTATTGTGATATTCCATTTAACACTACTGAGATTCATTCATTTTATGATTGTAGTTAAAAAAAATTGGTGTTAAATCTGATTTCTTGTATTTTGAAACCTAAGGATTGAAAGTATTTTAACATCTTTCTCATTCAAGCTGTATCTCGCCCATGTCGATATATAAAAAAAATGAGAAAATTATAGACGGAATAAGATTGCCAAAAAATATCTCGCGCTACCTGCCATCAGAAACTTTCATGCCTGTGCTATATACAGAAGGGTGAATCTCTCACGACAAAAAAAAGTTTTAAATGTCATTTATGCAAAAAGGATAAGAATGCTTGCAAAAGTTTTAAAAGAATTGAGTTACATTAAAAATTGATAGGCTTAAGATATTCAATTTATTATTGCTGATGTAACATTTTTATTTTATCAGCATTCGTTTATTTATCCATTTAACAAATAATTAAAAAAATTAATAAAAAGATAAGAAATAAGCATAAGTGAAAAAAAAAAAAAAATGAAAAATAAATAAAAATTAAAATAAATATAAAAATAAATAAAAATGAAAATATGAAGAAAAATATAAAAAAAATGTAATAAAATAAAAATATATAAAAAATAAATAAAAATAAAAAATATAAAAAAAAATAAATCAAAATATACCAATAAAAACAAAGAGATAAGTAAAAAGCATAAAAATGCGCATTTTATTTTAATTTAAAACCTCAAGGGGGATTTTATAAAAAAAATCAATTTTCTTTTACATTACTTCTGAATTTAATTTATTATAAATATTCCCAAGAATTATTGAAAATTCAGATTTAAAAAATATTTTAATAATAAAAATAATTTGAAATAATAATAAAAAAGAACTTTACTTGGAAAATTTATTAATCTATCTGTAAAAATGCTTTTATTTCAAAAGAATTAAGAGTAAAGTTAAAGCAATTTAAACTGCTGGAAAAAAGTTATTGTCTGCGAAGGTTTTAATTAAATGTAAAAATCCAGCTAATTAATTCATAACATTTTCAATACCGCAGGCGATAGTTATGACTAATATCAGACTAAAATAAATGCAGTTGATTTTTAAATGCAAAGCTAAATTCAATTATTATTTTTCATTCCTGTAATGTGTGTCACACAGTAGAAGAACAATTGTTCCAAAAATTAAGGAAAAAGGTGATTGTCATGAAAAAAAATGCATAAAAGTAAGAATTAATGCTGCATAAAATAGACTTTGGATTTGAACCCTATTGATGTTTATGATGATCTGCGGAGATGTATCTGCTGCAACTGTTAAGGTTCTTCGAATTGATATAATACAGTAGAGGGTTTTGTTATCAATTTAATTAATCAACGCCATTTTAGTCAATAAACCTCGCTGTTGTGACTCTATAGTTGTTATACTTCTTATCACATTTTGAATTCAGATAGTATGTTTTTTTGGTATGTTTCAATTTTGTATTTGTCGAGACAAAGAAATAAGTCCACTGGTTTTTTTTTGTGAGCGTGTGACTAATTTGTGAAGCACTGTTTGATTAATGTTTTTATAAAATTTTATTAAATTCCGACCAATAGAAACTTTACAAACACAATTTTTTTGTTTCTTTCCTTAATTATTTGTAACCAGACTATAATTGTTTATTTATTACTTTTTTTATCAAAGAGCGTAGAAGTTTTGATAAAAAGGATAACAACAAATTCTTTCAATTCCAAAGGGGAAAAAGAAACGAATTTCGAATGAAATGTAAATACAATTGTCATTTGTAAAAGCAACTCGAAATCTAACGCAAATTTCAGAAGCCCAAGTAAACATATGCTTTTTTAAAAAAAAACCATATTTTTGTGATATTTTACTCAGAATGTCATTGGAATCGTTGCGGAAATTTATTGAATCTATTCAAATTTAGTGAAGAATATTTTTTCCAGTGAAAAAATTGGAAATGCATGAATGTTTTTCTAGGCACTGAGAATCTACAAAAGACTTCCTGTGTATTTATTTCTCGGCTTGAATAATAAGTAAAAGGGTCTAAAATTCTTTGAAAAATGAATGCTTTTTACTTTCTCTGGAGATCTGTTGGCGAGGCATTGAAATGAAATATTTAAATGAAATGCATTTTTCTTTTCTTTATGCATGCACGTCTCAAAACAGAAAGCAACAATAATATCACAACATACAAAAGACACAATATTTTTAATATTTCAAGAGGATTGTCAAGTAAAGTTTAAATCTAGATTCATAAAAAGACGATTATTCTAAATTATTCGTTCTTTTTCATAAAAGAGCTGCTCCAGCAACAGAAATGCACGTCTCCAAACAGAAAACAACGATAATATCCCAACAAATAAAAGAAGCAAAATTATTAATATTTCAAGAGGATTGTCAAGTTAAATTTTAATCTAGACTCATAAAAGGACGATCATCCTAAATTATTCGTTCTTTTTCATAAAAGATCTGTTCTAGTAACTGGAGTGAACGTCTCCAAACAGAAAACAACAATAATATCACCATAAATAAAAGACACAAAATTATTAATATTTCAAGAGGATTGTTAAGTTAAGTTTGAATCTAGATTCATAAAAGGACGATCATTCTAAATTCTTCGTCCTTTTCCATAGAAGAACTGTTCTAGCTACTGAAGTGCACGTCTTCAAACAGAAAACAGCAATAAAATCACCAGAAATAAAAGACGCAAAATTATTAATATTTCAATAGAATTGTCAAGTCCTATTTAAATCTAGATTCATAAAAGGACGATCATCCAAAATTTTTCATCCTTTTTCATATAAGAGCTGTTCGAACAACCGAAGTGGGAAAATGTCAGTGATCACACATATGCCAATCAGATTCGATTTAGATTAAGATATACCGAGTTTCCACGATGGCAGTTTTTTATCGATAAAGAGAAGATCTAATATATAGAATTCCAGGGATCCGTGGCGAGAAAGGAAGTTTCACCGTTGCAGAATTCTTCGACCGGATAATCCGGCTGAGAACTTTCGGCGTGAAAGATACCGGCCTATAGTTTTTTTTTTTCCTTTTGTTTTTTATTGCATGGGACCATCAACTTCTGGTGCTTTCTTTCGCTAGGTGGTTGATTCTGGGATATTCAGAAAGGTTCATTTCCTATTTTGTATCTTCATACATTAAAATGAGTTCTTTATGTCTTTCTACTTATTGAGCTTGCATAAAGATAAAGTTGAAGACTTAAGGTTGTAACGTCTATCTTCTTCTAGAGGATAAATTATTAAAAAAGAAATTCGGCTATATATTTTTATTTAAAAAAGATTGTTATTTGAAGATTTATATTCATCGCTGGCTGTTTAAATTTTAAATAAATTTTATTACCATTTTTCCCAAAAGTAATACATTGAAAAATTGATATGGAGGACTTTAAACGAAGGCAGTACTCAAAAAAAACTGATGAAGCATCGTTTATGTTCATAAATCCTTTGAAATTCTATTGTATTTTATAAATGGTGACAAATTGGGGAATAATTTTTTTTTCAACATTCATGTATTAAAGCATACGTCACAATTTTTGTGTTTCTTTGATTAATTTTTGTAAAGCCAGACTAAAAATGTTGATTTATTATTTTTTATCAAAGAGGCGTGGATTTTTTGATAAAAGGAAACCAACATATCCTTTCGATTCCAAGGGGAGAAATAGAAACAAATTTCGAATGAAATGTAAATACTATTGTCATTTGTAAAAGTAACTCAAAACCTGCCAAAAAAAAAAAAAAAAAAAGCTTCCCAAGTAAATATATTTTATAAAAAAATCATATTTTGATATTTTACTCAGAATGTCATTGAAATGGTAGCGGAAATTTATTGAATCTATTCAAATTTAGTGAAGAATTTTTTTTCCAGTGAAAAATTGGAAATGCATGAATGTTTTTCTAGGCGCTGAGAATCTGCAAAAGACTTCCGCGCGCATTTATTTCTCGGCTTGAATAATAAATAAAAGGCTCTAAAAATTCTTTGAAAAATGAATGCTTTTTTCTTTTTTTTGAGATCTGTTATAGAGGGATTGCCTGAAATATTTAAGTGAGATGCATTTTTCTTTTCTTTATGCATGCACGCCTCCAACTAGAAAACAACAATAATATCACAACAAATAAAAGACGCAAAATTTTTAATATTTCAAGAGAACTGTCGAGTTAAATTTAAAACTAGATTCATAAAAGAATGATCATCCTAAATTCTTCGTCCTTTTTCATATGAGATCTGTTCTGACAACTGAAGTGGGATAATGTCGGTGATCACATATGCCAATCATATTCGATTTAGATTAAGATATTTTTAGATCTTAATGCGAGCACGTCTACAAAAAGAAAACAACAATGATATCACCACAAATAAAAGGTGCAAAGTTCTTAATATTTCAAGAGGATTGTCAAGTCATATTTAAATCTAGATTTATAAAAAAAAGAACGATCATTCTAAATTCTTTATCCTTTTTCATAAAAGTGCTGTTCTGTCAACTGAAATGCACGTCTCCAATCAGAAAACAACAATAATATCACCACAAATAAAAGACGCAAAGTTATTAATATTTCGAGAGGATTGCCAAGTTAAATTTAAATCTACATTCATAAAAAGACGATCAACCTAAATTCTTCGTCCTTTCCCATAAAAGAGCTATTCTAGCAACTGAAGTTCACAATAGAAAACAATAATAATATCACCACAAATAAAAGACGCAAAGTTATTAATATTTCGAGAGGATTGTCAAGTTAAGTTTAAATCTAGATTCATAAAAAGACGATTATCCTAAATTCTTCGTCCTTTTCCATAAAAGAGCTGTTCTAGCAACTGAAGTGCACGTCTCCAAACAGAAAACAACAATAATATCACCACAAATAAAAGACGCAAAATTTTTAATATTTCAAGAGAATTATCAAGTTAAGTTGAAATCTAGATTCAGAAAACGAGGATCATCCTAAATTCTTCGTCCTTTTCCATATAAGAGCTGTTCTAACAACTGAAGTGGGAAAATGTCGGTGATCACACATATGTCAATCAGATTCGATTTAGATTAAGATATTCCGAGTTTCCTCGATGGCAGTTTTTTATCGATAAAGAGAAGATCTAATATACAGAATTCCAGGGATCCGTGGCGAGAAAGGAAGTTCCGCCGTTGCAGAATTCTTCGACCGGATAATCCGGCTGAGAACTTTCGTCGTGAAAGATATTGGCCTATAGTTTTTTTTTTTTTTTTTTTTACTTTTGGTTTTTATTGCATGGGACCATCAACTTCTGGTGTTTTTTTTTCGCTAGGTGGTTGATTGTGGGATATTCAGAAAGACTGATTCTCTTTTTTTGTGACTTCATGCATTAAACTGAGTTCTTTATGTCTTTCTACTAATAGAGCTTGTATAGAGATAAGGTTGAAGACTCAAAGTTGTAAGGTCTTCTTCTTCTTCTACAGAATAAATTATTAAGAAAAGAAATTCGTTTATAGGTTTTTACTTAAAAAATATTCTTATTTGATTAGTTATATTTATCACAGGTCATTCAAGTTTTAATTAAATTTTATTACCGTTTCTCCAAAAGTAATGCATTGAAAAATTGATATGAAGCAATGTACACGAAGGCAGTACTGGCATATGCGATGAATCCATCATTTATTTTCTTAAATCTTTTTAAATTTTGTTCTACTTTATAAATGAAGCCAGATAAATTCAGGAATTCTTTTTTTTTTTTAATACTGATGCATTCAAAGCATGCGTCAGAGCCCCTTAGTTCATCTCGGCGGTCAGTTGCTCAACAGTTGCACGTCTATTCGCCCGAAAGCATCTCCGTAGCCTTCGTTCGCCTCTGTCATCTATAGCTCACAGTGCATCACATATGCCACGCCGCTGATTTTGGATAGTGCCATTTTGCCATGCACGGTATACTTTTACCACGGAGGCACGCGAACAGTTCACAAAATTAGCCGTTTCCGAAATGCTTCCACCCTTGGCCCGAAAGCCAATAGTCATGCCCTTTTGGACGCCGGATAAATCGCTACGTTTCTACATTACGCCAACGATTGAAATGCTTTCCGATACCCTAGGACATCCTTTATATACACCCCATTGATGTGCTGCCACCTGCCTTTTGTGATTGGTTATTTCACGTTGACGTCGAAAGTAGGTGGGGGTCACATTAATGTGACTGGACTGTGTATACGTAGGTCCAAAGTACAAAATTTATTTTTCAATAAATTTTAATTAACACTATTCATCAAAACTTTCTTCTTCTTTAATTTATCAGATGTTGTCAATTAACAAATATATCATGCATTAATATAATTTTAAGCAATTAAAAAGTCCTGTATCTAACATTTATTTAAATATAAGATAACTTAGTATAATCAACAGACACATTATATCTAATTCATTATTAAATTTTTTTTTTCTTTGCTTTGCTTTTTATCATGAAAAGCCCTTTTCATTTAAGTATAAGGAAATTGTTTTTCTAGTTTAAAAAAAAACAATTTTTAAATTAGTATAACAATTTTTTTTTTATTATTTCAATGGTGTAAAAAAATATAATTTTCTTTGAAGTTTTTACAGTTTTTTTGTTTTGACAATTTTGCTATTATTACAAAAAAAGTGAGTATTAATTAATAAAAAGCCAAATAAGAAATGGCGATCAATTACGAGTGAAAATCTAATTAGAACAAGGGTTCTTTGAACTCTCAGAAAGACAGTTTAGGGAAAAATAACAGCAAAAAACTAAATTTTTTTTGCTATCATTGAATCTTTGCATTGAGTACCTTTTTATAAAAACCAATTACTGTTTCAAGGAGAACATTTAGTAGCCCAAATAAATCTACAAAGCAATAAAAGTGCAATAAATAATTTTTAGGTGTTCTATTGAATTTTTAATATTCTGCGTCAAGGAAAAATTTTGAATCAAAGCAATGAAAATATGCGTACTTAAAACACATGCACTTAATAATTAACACTTTTTATGCTTCTAAAAATGCTTGATTCAAAATATCTAAATAAAAAAATTGTAAAATTATTCTAATAAACATCATTTGAAACACCGATATTGCATGTATTCTGTGTTTTAAAATGTTGCTCTGTATATTGAGAGGAAATATTGTATTGTTGTTGTATTGTGTCAAATTCTCAGTGTCCTGTAGTACGGGACGGACATTTCATGAGTAGTCTACTCATGGATGGAGGGAAAGGGGGGGCAACTTCTGTTGTCATGGAAATAGAAGTCTGGCTTGGCTCCGTGTCGCTGAAGATGGAGGGCAGTGACTTCCGAAAGGACTTTTATGGGGACCTACCCCACATTTGCATATCTTATGGGAGAAAACTGGGAAAACTCCCATCAGGTAATCCTACTCGCGAGGCAAGATGGTGAACGTCATCGTGTCTCCTCCATTTTTGAAACAATGTCTACAACAAAGCCACCAGCGGATTGAACCTCAGCCCTAATGCTCACCACGGAGCCACGAGTCGGGCATAAAATATAGTAACTGAATATAAACAATATTATTTACAAGAAAAATCTGAGTATTGCATTTTTATGAAACTGTTTTTCTTCTTTAAAACAAATTAAAATTTCTTGACACGAAATATAGAAGTTAACAAATTTACAAAAGATTTCCAGTTCGTTATTTGTTTCATATCATTTTGATTAACAATATTTTCAGTTTCATATAGCTTTTTATTGCTAAAGGAATCCATCCTACTTTAAAAGAAATTGGTTTTAAATGTCTTCCAATATCTTACATATACATTGGAAGATATATATAAGTAATAGCTTATGCTTAAAATTCAAAAATAAAACAGCACTAGCCTTTAAAAAAAATTTCTTTTACATGGTAACTTAAATTTGCAAAAGGATTTCTTTTTTTTAAATAAAATCTCACTTAACCATTTCCATCTTTGCATAACAATTATATTTTTCTTCATATCATATAAAATGTAAAACTAATTTTAACTCTACATTAAAATTAATATATTTAAAATATGCTATTAATCAATTAATAAATTTTGATTTTCTTTAAAAAAAGATGACAAAAATGCCAAGATAATGAATTTTTAACGATCACTCTTCGTTCTGTAGTTAATTATTGATTTTTTTTTATAAGAAAGAACAAATCTTTACTAATGAAGCTCTTTACCTTAGATATCCCCGAGATTAAAAACTTCAATAGTTTAGTTCATTTAAACTAATAATGCTCTATGCCAAAGAAAAAATGCAAGCATGCATATATTACTTACCTTAATTTTCACCCTTAGAAGAGCTTTAAAGTTGTTAATTAATTCTACGTCTCAGCACGTTTCGATAAAAACGTTTCGAGAAAAAAATTCTTTTAAAAATTCACAAAATTATTAGAACCGCTAACGACTAATGAACGAGAAAGTTCTGATTTATAATGAGGCGAAAGGTGTTATTTGCCTTGTTAGTGAGGTTTCAAAACTTTTTTCATTATATACCTGGGGCAATAAAATGATTAAGAATTCAATATCTTGGATTTTGATATATTTATAAGTTTCTGATAAATAATTTTGATATTTTACACATTTTGTGTTAACCATTTAATTCTTTATTGCAACAATTGAAAAAAATTTTATATAATATTATTATTTATATCTAATATATCATTCTAATCCAATTTTAAATAGAATGAAAAAAATATATTCTCATATTCTTATGCAAACATTGGACATTTTGATTTATAACATAGACGTTTTTCAATTCCTTCTATTAGCTCACATTCTCCCTATATATATATTTTGTTCAAATTTTCAATCGTTCGTAAAATACTTTTTATTCATCCGTTCAAGTTCAAATACATTTTTTTGAACTTGTAGTGGATGGCACTGGATGTTAATATAGTTTTTTCAAATACTAATTCATAAATTAAATTAAATTAATTAATTAAAAAAATTTTTAGATTTAAATTGCATATATCTACCAATAGATGGCGCCCGATAAATTTTAAAAAAATGAGTAAAAATTATTTATAAAGGATTTTCTGCAACATAGTGAAACAAAAGTAGGAATTGACTTAAAATTTTTTTTTTTTTATATTTGCTTGTTTCAATTGTAACTAATTCAAATTTAGCCAGAAATCACCACGAGAATATTGCCACATTACATTCAAAAGGAAGAAAGTGAACTCTTCTGGTAGGCATTTTAGAGAATTATTATTATTCGCATTATAATTAATTACGAATTATTAATAAATAATTCTGAATTATTATTTACATTTAAGAGTCGTATCGTAGAAAGTTCTGGAAAGTCAAATTTGTAATTCGTCAATCGATTTGAGACATTCTGTCATAATCGTCATCGTGTCTACTTTTTTCGAAGCATCAGTTGTAGCATATCCTTTTAGAGGAAATCAAACTTCCATTTTTTCAATTCCTTCTATTAGCTCACACTCTCCCTATATATATCTTGTTCAAATTTTCAATCGTTAATAAAATACTTTTTATTCATCCAAACAAGTTCAAATACATTTTTTTAAAACTTGTAGTGGATGACACTGGATGTGCATACAGTTTTTCAAATATTAATTCAGTAATTAAATTAAATTAATTAATTTTAGTTTTTTTAGATTTACGTTGCATATATCTACCAATAGATGGCGCCAGATAAACTTAGAAAATGAATGAACATTATTTATAAAGGACTTATTTAAAAAGTAGGAATTGACTTAAATTTTTTTTTTTATATTACTTGTTTATACATTAGTTAGTTAATTAACTTAACTAACTAAGATAGTTAACTAACTAAGGCACATTATAATATACATAACCATAAGAAATTATAATTTAGTTTGATTAAAACTTCATAAATTAAATTTTGATAAAAGTATATTTTAAAGTTTTATTTTTTGGAAAATACAGATGATGATAATATTTTACAACACATTTCAATGAAAATTTTGAGATATTCGCTAGCTTCTTCTTCTTCAATGGCGTAACAGCCCCATGTTGGGCCAAGGTCGTCTGCATACTGGCAGATTCCGAAACATGAAATGTTGCCTTTTTACCGGCTACAGTTTATTAAAGACACAAGAGACCGGGATCTACGGCTTACAGTGGATTCCGTACCACTACAAACATCCGCGACGCCACCGGGACTCGAACCCTGTGGCTCCGAGCACTAGAGAGCTAGTCACTCAGACATCAGGTCTTACATTCCATATGTTAAATTATTTTTCTTTTAGAACAATTTCAAAGCATTAAAAATTTGCATAAGTAAAAAATTGTTTTTTTAAAGTAATATCTAATAGTTAAAAAAATCCCATTTTTTACAAATTTTTTACAAATCTTTTGTAATAAATATTTGCGAAAATTGTAAAAAATATTTTCGATCATTGCCAAAAAAAATCTACATTTTCATAAAAATCTATGTATTTATTTTTTTTTCTATGTCTATTTCTTAAAAATCTACACATCTCATTTTTACATCCTAATAAGATTTTTCCTCTTATTCAATTCCTTCTATTAGCTCACACTCTCCCTATAAATATCTTGTTCAAATTTTCAATCGTTAATAAAATCCTTTTTATTCATCCA
This sequence comes from Caerostris darwini, assembly GCA_021605075.1. Classification (NCBI taxonomy): domain Eukaryota; kingdom Metazoa; phylum Arthropoda; class Arachnida; order Araneae; family Araneidae; genus Caerostris; species Caerostris darwini. The sequence goes on along the minus strand of BPLQ01002853.1, from coordinate 76,220 downwards.
CTCAAGTTCAAATACATTTTTTTTTGAATTTGTTGTGGATGACACTTGATGTTAGTATAGTTTTTTCAAATATTAATTCAGTAATTAAATTTAATTAATTAATTTCAGTTTTTTTAGATTTAAGTTGCATATATCTAACAATAGATGACGCCAGATACACTTAAAAATAAATGAAAATTATTTATAAAGGACTTTCTGCAATAGAGTGAAAAAAAAAGTAGGAATTGACTTAAAATTTTTTTTTTACATTACTTGTTTAGGATGTAAAAATGCAAAAATGCTTAGTTTACTTTAAAAAAAATAATTTGATTTTCCTTTTTTTACTGTCCTATATAGATATGTCGTTAACTGTGGTTATTTGTTCTTATGGTAATGAATATTTATTTTGTTTATGTTTAAATACTGGAAAACATTTTTGAAACATTACCTTTTAAATATTCATAATAAAATGTAAATTAGTTTTTAACAAAAATAAAAAGCATATAAATTGCTTACTATTGAATCTAATGATACAATATTACTATATTAACTAATATTAATATATATTTTCTTTTATATAAATGTTATTTGATCTCAGGCATGTTACTTCATACCGAAGACAACTATTACGGAAACAACGGATAATTATTCGTTATTAATAACATCTGAGACCATTATTATACTATTATCATGTTACTATAACCAATGCTGCTTACTGCTTTTAAGAAAATAACTGATTCTCTCGAAAGATTTCCTAATCAGGCCTTGCGTCTTATTATTGCCGCAGTGAAATCCACTCCAACTGATTATTTGTTGTTGTGTACAAATAACAGGCCTCTTAGTCTAATTATTAAAAAAAGAACCCTGTTGTTATGGGAGAAAATAATTAGAACTCTCGGTTGTATGTCCTCGCGGGATCATGTCTCTACTTAGACTGAGTGTATTCACTTCTCTAGTGAGAATGTTTAAAGACTCAGAGAAGAGTTGTGCAGGGGATTGCGGATTTTATTTCTTACTTCGGCATCCATTTTGGAGTTCAACGATTTTTATTGGCTCGTAACCCCATCAATTCCAAATCCATTTCTATCCTCCTCGGCTGGAGCCAAGTGTATTAAAAGCGGAGGACAATGATAAAGTTTTAAAATCTGTGTCATACGAAATCCCTATCTCACATTGACTCAGTGTTACTACGGATGGCTCTAGAACCGGGATGGGCAAACTACGGCCCGCGGGCCAACTCCGGCCCACCGGAAGGTTCTATCCGGCCCGCGGATAGAATTTTAATTTGCCGGTCCGAGACAAATTAAAAGAAATATATCGCAGTTGTTTCTAAATATGCCAAAGTTAGAGTTTTACAAATCATTATCGAAAGTAAGTTTCCCAAATTTAATATCTCACGCCCAGAAAATCAGTGCTATGTTTGCTTCATCTTAAATATGTGAACAAGTATTTTCAACTATGAACCTTAGAAAGAATTATTTCAGAAGTTTTTTCCAATGCAGCTGGCAAACAGACATGGACGTCTTGGGTGCCTTAAGTCAAGCGCAGCACAGAGGTTACTCACTTTGCATTACCCCGGGGGGGGGGGCGGCGGGCAACTTGAAGATAAGCCACGGACGCGGAGTAGCAATGCTCTACCCAGACCGAGACCTCTGGTTTAAAGTGGATTCCGAACCACTACACACATCCATGTCACCGCCGGGACTCGAACCCGAAACCTGCGGTACCAAACGCCAGAGTGCTAGCCTACGGTATTCATTGTGAGTTGTTCTCATTTTACTGCCCTGTTGGTACTCTAATGTCAGATTTCGACGGTTCTTTTCTATTCGTTAGACTCTTATTCAGCTACAGAGCCAATCAGAGTGTTTCTCTAAAGTGGTGCTTCTGTCAGATTCGAGCGAAGTTCTTCAGGCTGTAGATTTCCCATGTTTCTCTCCTGTTGATTGATGATATAGTAGATGACTGTGTTACGTGTTAACCTTCTGGAACGGTTCCCGAATCAAAATAAAACAGTCGTCTAGCAGTGGATCCCTGCCCACTAATGAATAGAGGGATACGAGGCCTCTGACTTCCTAGAAAAGAAGGAGTCCTCTGTTTTACATTTATATAACCAGGAGTTGGCCTATAATTCTGTTAAGATGATAATTAAAAATACTATTAGGTGCTCCTTCTTTGAGGATGCTGCGGCTAGAAACATTCACAAGCCACGATCCTATTCATGATATCTCTGAATGACCCAGAGGAAAATCGGTGGCATTGCTACGGCTCTTTTTAAATCAATAATGAAAAAGCAACAAAAATGCTACGTCACAAAAGTGTTCGTACTTAGCGTAAATCTCTTCATTTTAGTAAATAATGTAATATTTCGGTAATTTAGAGTTTCGTGGAATATCTTGCAGCATCCATTACAACTTTTATAAATCTAAGCCTTGATTTCGCTAGTTTAAAAAATATTTCTATAGCAACGTTTCTCCATTCTTTAATCATTACAATATTAGTTCGGTCATCGTTTTAATGAGATACTCTCGTACTCTAACTTAAAGTTCTCTACAAAAGTGTTTGATTTAATGTAAATTGAGATGGTGTTTTTAGAAGTTGTAGACAATTAAATAGACACTACATGTGAACGTGTAGAATTGTGTGTTTAAGATCGTTATCTTGATAAAAAACAAAATTATTTCCAATACACAAATTTTGGACTGGTAATTTTAAATTTATTTTTAAAATATTTAAATAAAGAGTATGATTCATTATGTTATCAATAAATGCCTAATTACCTAGTTGTGATGATGACATGCCCCCCCCCTCCACACACACACACACAAAGACATCTGCACCGCCATGCTTTAATGCTCCAAAGTTCTTGGAATTAAGTTCCTCGTTATTTCTTCTCCATAAAATTACATGGAGAAAAAATAATGGGAAATTATGAAATAATTATGAACAAAAAATGTTAAATATACATTCATTTGTAAATAAAACATGATTCAAATACGCTTCTTACTATTATTTATTCTATTAAACAAGCTTATTTACTGTTGATTTCAAGATGGAAAGCCTAAGCCTTCTATTTTTTTCAGTAACAAAATTTTTTCTTTGGGCAGGACGCCCATACAATCCTGCTGTTCTGGGCCCTTGTTGAACAATTTCAGGTGAAATTGAAGTAGAAAACCTTTTACTAAATTCTGTAGAAAATTTTAGAGAACTCGAACTTGGAATTTTCACAAATCTTCTATTAATAAATCACTGATAACCTGAAGTTTTACCTTTGCCTTTCTTGGTTTATTTTTAAACCTAAATCCTTCTTTAAAGCATTGCATTAAATTCTGTAGCGTAGAATTCAACGAAACAAGTGAGCAAAAATGATTTTTTTAATAGTGTCACAAAGAAAAACACATCGACAGACCAATTTTATTATGAATTTATTCAATATTTCCATCTATGATGACTTTTCCGATGTGTTTTTTCTCTATCTCGTTGCATTTACAGTTTTATAAAAGGAAAAGAAGTTAATATGTTTCTTAAAACTATCCGGTTTAATTTAGAATCATTTTAGAAGACATGAAAAAAGATTTTATATTCGAATTAAATTCTAAGCTACAAAATTAAAGTGTGCAAACAATTTTAGGAGCCACTGTATAAAAACCTTTTTATTTTATAAATCTGAAGCTGCTAAAGATACATTTAATTTCCCGTTCATTTTAAGCAATCATTTTATTTCATCCGTATTTTGTGCTGTTCTAATTTACTTTTATCTTTAGAAATTAGAATTAAAAAGAAGCAAACTTGCATTAAATTAAAGAACTTGGATTTTGATATCTCCGCAATAAGGAATAAAATTTAATTTTGCGAATCTTGCAAAATTAATGGGATTCTTTATATTTTACATTGTTGATTTGCATAAATTATTTTATTCCGAAGTAAAAAAAGGCAATTTTCTTTTTTAAATTAACTGAAACTTCATTTTTTGTTTCATGTATCAGTTTAAATTCATAAATTTATTTTCAGAAGCTTATTTGTCACTATGGCAGATCAACCAAACGATTTCTGAGTAAATTTTAATTGCCATTTTCTTCATAAATTTCAGCACAATTTTTAAAAAAATAATCGTTTGCAAGAAATATTTTAATGAATAATCAGGATATAATCAGTTAGTAAATTTAAAATATTGAACTTTATTAAATCCAATTTATTAAAGTGTGGTTTATTGACTCTTCAGAAACGACAAAAATGTAGTTCACTTTTTATGTTATCTTTTTCCACACTTTTCTATATATGTATATCCATTCTTACAAAGTTAAAATAAGTGTTAATTATTTTTCAAAAGTTGGCAACGTGACAAGATCAAAACAAATGGTTTTTTACGTCAATACACAAGATAAATTTAATTTTTAAATGAAATTGTGTTGAATTGTGAAATATAGTAGCAATAAAAATGAATGACAATGCCAAAAGGAAAAAAAAAAAAAAAGAAATGACATTGTTCATCAAAGCATAAAAGAAAATTAAGCCACGTGGAAAATTTGAATGATAAAACAGCCGAAAAATGCAAAACGTGCATAGAAAAAAAAGGTGAATGCATTTGTATGCCCACGTAAATAATCAATAAAGGAAAATTATGAATTATGTTTTGTGGACCTCGATGCAGGAAAGTTTTTCAAAAAGAACAAAAATATTTTCTTAATAATAGATTTTTGTTGCTAGAATCAACCAGAATCATCCTGAACTATTTGGAACATTCTTGTTTAATAATTCGATAGATATTATCCTGAAAGATTTGCAGAGACTAAAAATAGATATAATGAAAAGCCTTCAGTATAGTAAAGAGAGAATGTGAGCGAAAGGTTTAATAGGTAATTTTGTTTCCTTTTTCTTCTTGTTAAAATTGATTTTTTTTTGTTTTCTGTTATTTATATGGTACTTCGATATTCTGAATGATTTCAAACGAATTTTTATTCGTATTTCTAAAAATTTTATACATTATAAAGCTTTTAAAAATGATTTTTCTTGCTTTAAAAATCAATTTTAAAATCAAGCGATTGTTATTTTTATTAAGAGTTTTTTTTATTAGTGTTATTATTATAATTTTTTTAACGTTATAGGAGATAACGAATCTTTCATAATAATTCTTTCCTGATATTTTAAGAATTTAAATTATAATAAAAACTAAATATAAATAGTCCTTGATAATTTTATTATGCAATTTAATTGAAAATTTTTTAATTTTTTTTGTATTTAAAAAAATACATTTTACAACTAAGAAATATTAATATTTTAAAAGGCATTAATGAAACATTTTCGCAACTCAAAAGAAGACTAAAACAGTATTTACATACAATGTGGTCAGTTAATATCGTACAAATTCTGCTGTCTGAAAATCCTTGCTTGGAGTACACGAAAGAAGTAAGCGTTGGAGTACGCGTTGGAGTACGTGTTGAAGAACCACACCTGTATCATATAATGCATAACCATTCCGTATGATAATAAGGTATGGTTAATAATAATAATGGTTTCTTTCTTTATAATTGAAATTTTCGTTTCGAGTTTTTAAAAAAATTAGGACTTATAAAAATATATTTTTTACTTCATTGTCTAATTAGTTTTTAAATAATCTTTAATTTTTTGGACGTAAGCTTCGTCGGTTGAGGTTGGTGGTCGACCAGAGCGCTCTTCATCTTCAACGCGTTCTCTGCCTTCTTTGAACTCTTTATACCCCTTGTAAACATTTATTTCCGATACAGAAATACTCACCGAATGCCTTCTGCCACATTCTATACGTTTCCGCAAACAAAATTTAATTCAAGTTCTTTGCTCAATTAATTCAGACATTTCAAAAATCGCTGAAATTACTTTTAGCGTCTCACAAAGCCAAGCATAACTCAAACACTTATGAATATTTTGACATGGGATTTCACACAGATGTCAAGGACAGTGCCAGCAACCTAAAAAAGTAAAAAAAGGGAAATTCCATAAGGCACCAGTAATTTTAAATTGCAAATTGGTCTTACTTTTTGACGCAATAGTATATCAATGAACCTTTTTTAATAGAGAAAGTTGACCGAAAAATTAATTTTTTTCTCAAAATAATAAAAATATAATATTAATTATAATTTTTTTAAAAAATGACGCAGTATTTTTTCAAAGTAATTCAAATGCATTAACACAAAAAGTTATTTATTTACGTGGAAATTTTAATAAAAATATATATATATACTCTATATTTAATAAATTGCATGGTTTCAGGTTAATGCTAAATATCCATTACCAGCTGAGTTATAATAAATAAAAGTTAAACAAAAATAAACAAAAGAGAAATGTATATTATTTTTTCTGCAATACATTTTTAGAATCTTTTGTTTATTAGGCCCAGAAAAATTCTTTCGTATAGCATGGATAAACATAAAATAAAACTGCCATTTTCTTGTATGGTACGAGGCAATAATGCTAATATACGATTATACTTAAAGGATAATCACTTCTTCCTTTTTAATTAAATCGGGAAATAAATATTGTTTACATGTAGTGGTCTGATGTTTTTGTTTAATATAGAATATTTATATGTGGTTTTTTTAAAGCGAAAACAATATTGTCTGGTTTATGAAAAGCATATATTTACTATATGAATACTTTTCTTGCTGCATTTAAGTATTTTAGTTCTCTTTCCTAGTATTTATTTGTTCGTATAAACAAAAGATTATGTTGCGATATAGCCGTATAATGTAGAACAGCATTGCTATCTAATATAGTATTTATTTTAGGATGATATTGCTAATGTTTATTGTTATGCTTTCTTGTATGTTTTAAATAATTTAATTTGTTTATGTCGGAATTTTTAGAAGTTCAAGGTTTTAAACGAGCTAAGGCAGGATTTATAAAGGTTAACAGGCAGATATCCCTTGCACAGCATTGCAGGAAAACGCAATTTATAGAAGATATTTATATACTTTTGTTTCCTTGGAAAATAAACAAGGATTTCAATAAATTTTTGTTCGCTATTTTAAAAAAGGTAATTGAATTTGAAATTCAAATACTTTGGAAAAGATATAGAAATGAATAAATAACAAATTTTGAATAAAAAATTTGGAAAAAGAATGATATCAAACACATCTGCACATTTTAAAATAATCCCAAGTTAAAGCTTAAACTATCATCCATAAGATTCGCCACCAAAAACAAAAACGTTTTGATTTTATATATTAGGACGACCGGAAAATAGTGTCGTTTTTTAACATTAAATTCAAACAGATAATTTTTTACCAAGTTTTTATTTTTAATCAATAATGTAATCACTCTCGTTATCAGCCAGCTTTTGTTCTTTAGTGTACAAATTTCCAATGCCGGGTCCATAAAAATTAAATGGTTTTCTGAGCAAAATATCCGAAGATAATATTTTGGAGATCGTTCGAATTTTCAAATATTTTTGCCACTTAGAAAATGTTGTAGCTATCGGAATAAATGGAAATCCGATTGCGCAATATCGGACGAGTATGGTGGGTGAGGCAAAACCTCTCATCCAAATTAATTAATTTTTTCCAGGGTTCGTCTTGCGCAGTGTGGTCTGGCATTATCGTGTTGCAGAATAATACTTTTTCTGTTGACAATAGCAGGGAACTTTTCAATTAAAGATTGATTTAATCCATATTTTTCCGATTTAATCCAGATTAAGATTCGATCCAGTTGTTCACAGTAAAGGTCTGCATGCACAGTTTGTCCATGTTTCAGCACTTCAAAATGAACAACCCTTTGGAACTCAAAAAGCATGCAATGCCGTATATATACCTCTTCTTGTATTTGTCTAGCAACTTCACCATAAATTGAAAAGAAAATTTAAGATTTTATTATTTACGAGTAAACAAGTCACTATAACCTTAAAATGGCTTTGGTACAACTTTGATATACATAATCAGCTGATAAATGACTAACGAATATCGACATGACCAGAAACGACATTACTTTCTGGTCCTCCTAAGCAAACCACATTTATCTTTTATGACAAAGCATGGCGGATGGTGTGGCAGTTTAAAAGTAAGGTCGACTGTATTTTAGAATAATTCCAAGACATTAAAAAAAAGCATTGTTCAGGTAATTTTGCTTCTTATGCATAATTAGCAATT
>BPLQ01002853.1:0-68117 GCA_021605075.1 Caerostris darwini | reverse complement strand
ATAATTAGCAATTTAATTCGTAGTTTAGATAAAAGAAAAATAAAAGCTAATTCCTTCATTTTACTGACATCACCATCAATATATTTCCCAAATACAAGATTCTGACAAATTAGGTACTTCTCTATATTATCGATAAGTTCTCTTCTGTGTACAAAATCAACAGACTTCGAATCAAAAAAGCAAAATATGCATTCCAAAAATTGCCCTCAAGGGATTTACAGTGCTTCGTTAGAAAACTATTAAATTTTGGTTAAGCAGATATGTTGAAAATGAAACAAGGATTAAAGATGAAGACCATTAAGTTTCGTTACCGCATAGGGAAAACTTCTTTCTAAATTACCATGGCAAAAGAACACTGAAGAGACTAGCAGCAGTACAAAACATTATATCAGATGTTGAGCTAGACTATTTAATTATATATAAGCCATTTTATTTGAAAAAGGTATAAATTTGGAGCAAATACGCTAATGGTGTTTTTTAATTAGACATTTTCTTCTTATGCCACCTTAATTAGTTTGCCCAAACTCTTTCAAATGCGTGCGATAATCTAAAAATGTATAAATGAACTTCTTAAATAAAATGACTCACACCTGGGAATAGGGTATAAGTAAGAATTCATATTAATTTACAAATACTAACAATGCTAATTAGAGTAAGCTTTTAAAATCAACACATTTAATAAATTTTATAGGTTAGTGTTACTTATAATACTTGCTAATTAGTGTGATTTCTATTTTTGCCAGTTTAGCTATTTGGGCATGATTTTTAAAATTATGCTTTTGCGTTAAATTTCTTGAAATTTTGAACTAAATGAACAATAATTTTTTTCAATTGGTTTAATAATTATAGGCTTAATTTTTTTACAATAACTCACGTATATTGTACAATTAATTCTATACATAAAATATTAAAAATATATATTATAATTCGTTTTGGAAGAAAATAAAAAAAAAAATAGGAAGGAAATACAAAAGTATTGACATGCTTATTTATGCACCTTAAAACAAAAATTTGGAATATATAAAATAATTTAATTGAATGAAATTCGAATGTATTCAGTGCTAAATTCTATAAAATTAACTAATAAAATTAAAAAAATGTATAAATAATATTTAAAAAATTAATATCATATATGTGCAATATATACAAATACATAAATATGAATATATACAATACATGTATAATATACAAATACATAAACTAGAGGAATAAATCATTTCAATATAAAACTTTCTGAATTTCAATTTATTTTGTAATTTTAAGCGAAGTATTAGCAAAATTTATATTGGAGAAAGTTAAACAATTTTAAATATTGTATAAGATTCAATGGAGTTTATCATTTTAACAATTTATATCTATTCACTTGCTAACACAAGGATATCTATTTTTTTAGTTTTATTGGGCAGCATTTGAAATTGCTCGATGACAAATTTAGAAAAAAAAAATACAATTTCTTCAATAATAAAATTTCTTTAAAACACTTTATTGACTCAAATGTGTATTTGAGTTTAATTTGAATCTTTAAAACGAAAGTTTTATATTAAGTGATAATATTTAAATTGTTTGAAAAGATGTGGAGTAAAGAACGAAATCTCAATCCGCAAATATTTCTTGATATAAATTCAATATAAAATGTCTGAATGACAATTTTTTTAAAAAATAAATTGGGTGCTAGCGTATGTGCACATATTTTCATAGATATTTAAGTAAAATTTATTAGACGTAGATATTGTTAGAAATAGTAAAATATAGTTTTCATTCCTTTATCAAATTAATGCAATTAAACTCATCTGAAAAGAAAAATTTAAATTTGTTATAGAGAAAATGAATTTATGGTCAACAAATATATTGTTATGAAATTTATGCGATTTATTAGAATCTGACATTTTAAATTGAATTTTATATTTTATTGGAAAAAAAAAGACATTTGAAATCTTTTGAACTTACTTCTAAGTTAAAAATTTAAAAATATTTTTTACATAAAAATTAAATTTAAATTTTCATTTATTTCTTATCTGGGTTTCATCAACAAATCATTTAATGTAATATTTCGAATGCTTGTTTAAGAAATGAAAACGACAGTAACAAATTAAAAAAAAAAAAAAAGAAAATCTAGATAAATCAGTCATCTGCATTTTTTTACCATATTGGGGAACTATTTTGACAGGAAAGTAAATCATTTGCATAGTTGGTCTTCGCATTCTTTTTCCTTTCCTCCATTGAAAAAAATACTCCGATTTTATTTTACTTTGGAATGTAAAGAATGCAAAAAGATGCTTCCTTCTTGTACCTATTCTTTTAAAAAAGAAGTTCTTTTCTGTCAGAACTTTCCACTTAAAAGAACTTTTCTACTTTATCTCAAATTATTATTTTTTTAAAATTCCTTTTTTAAGGTTATAAAAGAAAAAAATGCAATTTATTATATAAATTTAATGACAAACCAAATAATGAAATAAATAATTGCATCACTGTACAATTATTATTTTTGAACTTAAATCTTTGTTAATATATTCGAATTCCTTTTTTTCATACTTAAAGTTGCAACTATTCAAAAGTTGAAATGAACTTTAAAATGTCTAATCGAAATGAATTGTGTGAAAAACATTTATCCAAACACTGTAAAACTAACGTTGCTTTTAGTACTAACACTTGTTAATCACAAACATTGGATAATTTCATTTAATTTGTTTAATTATCCTAAAAATGAAAGTCAAATATATTCCAATTTAAAGTTACATTATTAGCCTTGTTATGTTATTATGTTGAATAATATACGATTAGCCTGGCATACGATAAATTGCTCATTGTATATCATGGTTATAAAGATGCTGCCAGGTTCTTTCAATTCATTGGTTTTAATGCCACTGTCGTTGTTCCAAATACACGTAATTCAGTTTTTACACGATAGATGCATTCTCTAAAAAATCAGGTAAAAAGTTAGTTTAAAAATATATTGCATCTATGGAAAAATATAAGAGTGGTTCTAGTCCTATAAAATCAGTAAAAATACTACAAAAAAACCCATGAGTTTTCCTATTAGGATCATAAACATTTTATTTCATAAAGATTGAAAATGTGTATTATACAAAGTAAATTATCAATTGAAAAGGTGAAAAAAAAATAAATGTGTTTATTTTTTTTTTCACCTTTTCAATTGATAATTTACTTGTTTTGTTTTTACGTTTGTGTAAGACTGCAATATTCCTGCTATCACCAGAAATGCCTTGCTTATCGACTTCGTACTTAGTTGGTGCAATTCTTTCTGTAATCTCTGGAACAAAATTAGGACTAGCCTCCTGTGGTGCTGATGTCTCTGGGATTTTAAAACGAATTCAGTAATTAATCGCTGTGTTTGTATTTTGGCTCTACAAAAGGACATCAATCACTTTAGACCATGATGAAACTTTCCAGCTAATTCCTCATTAGGATCATGTTTAACAAAACAGACTACCCAGTTTACTGTCCAATTCAAGACCTTCTTTAATTAAATATGCATTTAGCACAGGATCTTCTTCGTAAATATATGTAGGAATCTCAATTATAACTTCCATTGTTTCCTCTTCTCTTAGGGTTTTGCTAATTACTATTTCCTCGATATCTTCAAATGATAAACATCGAATCCTTCTCTGCCAGTTAAATGTTCCAATGTTATGATGTTGGAAAATACAGTTGCATTAGGAAGGACTGAATCTGTTTTTAATACATTCTTTACAAGCAGCTTTCCAACATGCTTTCAAAATTGATGGTCTTAATTCAGCTGGTGCTAATTCAATTTGAATGATAAAATCCGTAATTGAAAATTTCTTCCACACATCAATGATTGTTAGTACTTCATCGTTCAACTTGTCCAAAATATATTCAAATGTTCGCTTTACATAGTATGTTTTAAATGCCACAATTATACCTTGATTTAACGGTTGTATCAAGGATATAGTATTAGGCGGCAGAAAACAAAATTGAATGTTTGGATATTCTAAGAACGGATGTACAGGTGCATTGTCTAAAATCAAAAGTATTTTAAATTTGACACTCTTGACGTTCATATAGCGACTGACTTCTGTTAATAAATATTTATTAAATCATTCAGTAAATATATAATATATTAAGATCTTATATTAAGATATATTAAGCTAAAGATATATTGTATTGATAACCCAAGCTTTTTTTTTGCCATCCAGTGAACTGGGTTTTAGGGCTCGTTTTACAAACAGTGGTTCAACATACAATCTCCAGAAGCATTGGAGCAAAATAGCAAGGTCACACGATGGTTAGCTACATTAAACCCACCACCCTTTTTTTTGGCGGTTTTACTACTTGAGTTCTATTCAGTATTCTTTTCCAAAAAAGGCAGATTTCCTCTGCATTCCAAATTTGATCAGGATTGGAACTTCAAACTTCAATTATTTTAGCAAGTTTTTGTGGAAATTCCTTAGCAGCCGATTCATCTGCACGTGCAGTTTCATCTTTAATGGTTATATTGTAATAGGCATGTCTTTTAAGATAACTTCCAACTCCTTAACATCATCCAAATAACTCCTTAAGAGGACATCATCCAAATAACTCCTTTAAACTAAACAAAAAAAATTAAATAAATTAATTAAAATAAATTAAAATTAGTTAAAATAAATTTCTTGCACTTGCAGGAAATTCATAGTTTTTATTTAACTCAGATGAAGTGTCTGGTTCCATTTCTTTATACATTCTTAACACTGTTTGCTTAATGGCATTTCTGTCTACTGGTACTCCTTTTTGCTTTTTTTTCTATCCACATTCCCGCAGCTTTTTCCATTTTCTCTTTGATAATATCTATGTATAATGGTAATTGAGCACTTTGTTCACCAACATACAGACTTTCTAATAGAAGACTAATTTTCTTGATAGTTCTTGCTGTAGCTTCATGTAGACCAAAATGCTTTCCTACAAAAGGTTGCACCTTGACCAGTTGGAAGACGATCTGAAATTTTAATATCTAAATAGAACGCTTTCCTTTTCGCTTTTGTTAGAGATGAATTATTTGACATTATGTAAGGGCTACCGAAAAATATTTCAATTATATTTAATGAAACAAAGCTTTATAAAGATCGTAAAGTACTTTAGTACTTTTCACTTTGAACATCAAACTCCAAAATGCAGACAGCATTTCATATTGAAGTTGTGAAATTCGGGGAATTCCTCCAAATGAATTCCTCGAATTTCAATTTTACTCGTCTTCAATGGTTGCAATTATAAAAATAAAAAATAAAGCAAAATTTTCTTCTTAGAATTTGGATGCGATTGTGGCGATTGTCGATTAAGTCAAAATAAGTCTTGTAAAAAAATAATTTTTTTAAAATTCTTAAAACTTTTGTTTAATTAGTGTTAAATCAAAATCGTTTAAAAAGAGAATTGTGTATATTCAAACAAAAAGTTACCCAAGAACTCGGCTATTAACATACTATAAATCAAAGCAAGTGGTTTTCTTCTTTGCTCAGTAGCCCAATAGATATAGTTTCCTTGACTTTCAATAAATTGTACTCCAAAAGGCTTAGAAATTTACATCAACTTAAGTGAAAATATGAATAAACTAAATATATGCATATGACTCACTGAATGTAAAAACTGCAAGTATTTATAAATTGAATAAATTCTACATATTTATGCGTACATTTTCTTTATTTCTTTACGCGATTAACTGTTATATACAGTCAAATGTTGTTAAAAGTTCCCCAATAAACTGATACCTCCTTGTTTCGCCATGAAAGTGAAAATATAAACCTTTTAATCAAACACGAAATGCAATATTCCCTCTATAAAATTCCACCTCTTCATCGGACAACCGCTATTTAGCACTATAATATAATTTGTCTTAAAACATATTCATTTAAACATTTCATATTGGCACGTAACTTTATCTTCAATGTTATCAGGAACTTAAATTCATTTATGTAAATAGGCTTATTATAAAATAGTTTTGCAGATATACGAGTTTCCTAGTGACTGCCATGATAAATGAATGCTAATGATTTCTAGATCCTTCAAACTATACTTAACTTTCATAGTTGCAGTTACAGTTAGAAAATTTTGATAAATTATATGGCAGCAACCACTTTTATGCATTGCATTTTGATTTCGCCATCTTTCGTGATACAGGTACCGTTTCAAAGCTAATTATGATTTTCTATTGGATGAAAAATCATGCAACATAGCATACTATTTCTAAAAATTGTTAATAAAGCCTCGTTAGAAAGGCATGTATCCCTATTCTGCAAATACAAATAAATTTTGAAAAGGAAGTTACCCTCTATTAACGCATGGAAGAATAATTGGCCAAATTTGCTGCAAAATAAATGTTACTATTTTACAATAATTAGTGAAACTGCTATTTATTAAGTAAAAGTAGATACTTAATATAAAATCTATTTGTATGAAGAATAACATATTTTCATATACATCCTTCAACAGGATAGATTGCTTTGTACTTCTTTGGTTTAAGATGCTTATAATTATAGTTGTAGGCAGGTTTATAAAATGTCAGAATGATGCATTATTAAACAGGTACTCTTATAGATGTAAGACATTAGAAAATTCACTTTAATTAATGTTCTGAGGTGTAGTTTGCCCACGTTAAATCAACTTTGGTACCTAGCGAAAAATGAGAGTAGCGGTAGAAAGAGATTTCAATTTTTTCTGTGATGAAATACTTATATTTTGTAATTATAATGCAAACAATAAATATTTTCAAGTAAAAAGCAATAATAGCCGTCGGAAAAGTTGAAAATTCTTGCTACCGCTACCGTCATTTTTCACTAGGTACCACATTTGATTTAACGGGGGCAAACTAAACCTCAGAACGTTAATTAAAGTGAATCTTCTAACGTCCATCCAACCGTAAGATCATCTGTTTAATAATGCACTATTCTGACATTTTATAAGCCTGCCTACAACGATGTAAGCATCTCAAGCCAAAGAAGCTCAAAGCAATCTATCCTGTTGAAGACCATATATGAAAATATTTTATTCATGATCTATATTAGGGATCTGCCTTTATTTCCTAAATAGCAGTTCCTCTAATTATTGTAAAACAGTGACATTTATTCAACAGCAAACTCGGCCAATTATTCTTCCATACGTTAATGGAGGCAAGCTCCTTTTCAATCAGACAAAGACTTCTGTCTGCATCTCGAGAAAATTGTTTGGTCATTAAAATGGAATAGTGGCTAAACTCATTGTTGGAAAAGTTAGGAAGTGCCTGCCTCTACTGTGTGATATACTGTTTCAAAATGATTTGGTGTATAGTCTCAGAAACCAGTCTCAAAAATTTCTCAGTGACATTTTCCTGGACATATAAACTTTAATCTTTTACAAAGTGGTAGTCAAGAAAAGTTGTCTAAAAGTTATGTATCCAGTTTCCTTTGGTTTATTTAAAATAAATAAATTTCAAAGCCTTTTCTTAACTCTTCTTTTTTCTCACCTCAATTTTTTCCCTTCTTTTTTCTCACACTTCAAATGTTGCACTTAAAAAAACGAAACTTCAGGAGTTAAAATGTAATATTAATAAATACTTAATTGAATGTATGTTTCATAAAAACAAGTTTAATATTTTTATATGAATTTGATATTTGATTTGATATTTTTGTGTGAATTTGAGAAAATAATAAATATGAAAAAATATTAAATACAAAAATATGTATTTTAACTTCTTTTTAAACTTGTGGAATTTACAATTTGTATGTGATGGAAGATAATCACAGTAAATTTCTGCTAGCAAATGATACGTTTTTGCGCCTTTTTTCAATTCCTACTATTAGTTCACACTCTCCCTATATATATCTTCTTCACATTTTCAATCGCTAATAAAATACTTTTTTTTTCATCCACTCAAGTTCAAATACATTTTTTTGAATTTTTAGAGAATGACACTTGATATTAATACAATTTTTTCAAATATTAATTAATTCATTAAATTTAATTAATTAATATTTTTTTTTTTAGATTTAAGTTGCATGTATCTAATAATAGATGATATATATCTTGATGCAAGAGGAAAATTTCAATTTTATTTGTCAAGGACTTTTCTTAAATACAGTGAAAAAAAAAGTAGGAATTAACTTTAAAACCTTCCGCACATGTAATTTTCTGGAATGAAATTCGACTTTTTCAAACGAGTAAAAGTAATACTTGTTTGTACTTATAATGTCATGTATTAAAAATTAAAAGTTAGGCCGCACATGTCCAATAAGTGTGGCCACATTTAACAAATACAAATAACAGGAGTAACGACAGCTGTGACAAAAAAAGCAGAATCATATTTATACACGAAATATAATAAAAACGAATTAAATGTAGGATAAAAACGTACGATTCTAAACATCACAATAATTTGAACAAGATATATTGTTTAAAAAGCAGGAAATATTTGTTAATGGAATAACTAAATGTAACAATAAAATATTAAATTTAAATATTAAACCGATGTTAGCTCCAAAGCAGAATTTAAAGTATTCAGCAAAAAATTAAAATATCATTATTCCTTTTTAAAAATTTATTTAAATTTTTTTTTTAAATTTACAAGTTTAAAATAAATTATCTTAATTTATCATTAATTATCAATATTTTCATTAAGTGTACAAGAACTTAAAATTTACAAATACAGTTATAATTTTAGTTAGATCCAACTTAGTCCATCCAATTTAGAAATGTAAATTTTCTGAAAATTTTGAAAGGTTGGAAAAAAATGGAAAATTTATTTAATTTTATAAAATTTTTCTAATGAAATTAATTTTGGAATAATGTAAACAAATAGTAGAGACGTTTAGATGATACAAGAAGTAGGATGTTACAAGAAGTGAATTTAAGCCCCTTACTGCCCCTTACCGCCTTTTATTTATTTATTTTTTTGAAGAATTGATGCATATTTTCTCCTTTATGCATTTGACAAAATTTTTATATATCCCTTTAAGTGTTCCTAATCCCTCATCTAATTTCTTTGTCTTTTCATCTAATATTTCTTGGTAGCCGAGTGGCTAGCGCTCTGGCGCTTGGTACCACAGGTGTCGGGTTCGAGTCCCGGCGGGAAAATGGATGTTTGTAGGGGTCCGGAATCCACTTTAAACTGCAGATCTCGGTCTGTTTAGTCCTCGTGTGCACAAAATGATCGTAGAGTGACAAACCAAACCAATCTATTATTTCTTTCTCTTGAAATATATATAATTAATTGTAATATAAAAACACTAAATTTTTTTTCATTTTAATCAAAACGGTAAGGTCTCTGGTGTAATATCTTATGTTTCTTTATTTACTTTTAATTATGCAATACTTATTTTTTATTTTTGGTTGTGTTTCTAAAAGTTGCCCAGTTTTCGATACCGACTTCAACTATATTATAAAAGAATATATTTTTTTTAACAATTTATTGTTTTATTCTATTAATATAGCTATGCCTGTAGATGATATTTATAAGCATCCATAAAAATTTCATTGAATTAAACTCTATAAAAACATTAAACTTATTTACATTTTAAAAGCGCAATATTTTTCATGTTATTTTTGTATTTACATATTTAACTGAGCCACTGTAATAGTTAAATTTTTCCACAGGATTATGTTTGAAACAAAATAGATCAGTCAGTACTGCAAGTAGCGTTGAGTTGAAACCTGGGTTAAAAGAAACGAAATAATCCTGTGTCGTTTCTAAAGCCTATGTGACATGCTTAAAAGGCAAGCCACGTCTTCAAGTTAGGGAAAAAAGCTGGCCAAGATTTTAAAAGCAGACAGAGATTATCATAAAATTTCCAAGAGGAAATTTTCGGATCATTTGAAAAGCACGGGTTTGATGCACTTTTCTTTCACTCCTCATTGAGAGTCTGTAAGTTGCAAAGCCTCTTGAAATCAAAAAGAATTTCTGCATCATTGCATTCTCTTAGGTGGAAAAAGTATAAAGTTTTCTCATATATCCTTTTTAACGGGATTATGGTAGCTAATAGAGAGTTTTTGCATACCGTATTTTAAAAATACGGTATTTTTTTTCTCCCTAGCGCGCATGCTCATAGGAAATAGCGCATGCGTATCTATAATAATGTTTCCTATGAGCATGCGCGCTAGGGAGAAAAAATACCGTATTTTTAAAATACGGTATGCAGAAACTCTGCATTATAATTAGTTGTCACTCGAAGATCGATGATACCAAATTTAAGATGGGCGCGCATTATTCATGCAAAAGAGAGATACAACTGACTGATTTTTAACATTAACTTTTTTAAACAGATATATAAAGGCCTTATTTCGAATAATACATTTTGTGAAGAGTCCATGCAAGAATTAGAAGATATTTTTGAAAATGCTTCGTACTTTTCGAATAATTAAAGACTCTAAATTAAAAGAGATTCTTAAAAGATTCAACAAGACCTTCACGTAGAGTTTCAGTTTTCGTATAAAATAAAATAAAATTGTCCTTAAAAAGATGCATAAAGGATCCTATAAAGGATAAAAATATAGATAATGGAAAAATCTGAAAATCGTAGTTGACATAAGATTATTTCATGTCTTTAATTTTAAAACCATTTCTTAACTGTAAACTTCTACTGCATATAAAGGGTTCCGATTGTGGAATCTTGTTATTTTTCTAAAAATTACGAATTAAGAGTAAACATTCTTATTTATTTGTTAATATCGCATCAGTATGAAAAAATATGATTTTAAATTCAATTGATTTTGTGGATGCAGACTATTCTTTGCTTTTAAGTAAAAAAGCAAGCACAGTATTCTGGTTTGAGACTTGGTCTTAACGTGTGAAAACATCTCTGCGGGCAGATTTGCAGGGTGAGAGAGTAGAAGAATTGAGTGGATGAAATAAGAAATGAAGGAATAGTGTGGACATTTATTGAAACAGAATGATGTTACAATGTAAACATATGAACAATGGGCCTATGGCAACTAAAGTAAACTACATAAAGTTTGCATTGTAAGACACTAAGGTTTCTGGAAAAGTTGAAGCTCATGGTGGTATTTCCAAGGGTAGTGGGTTCATTGGTACAAATGGGTTGAAACCCAAAGGAGGTCTTTATGAAATTGAAGTCTTAACGAGATATATCCACAACTTTCAGTTGACTCTGGAACCAAGTAAGGTCACATGCCCGATAATGATACACTTTATTCTCCTTAAACAACTCGTTAAACTTCTCCAGGCTACTCTTTCAGCCCACATCATGTACACTGACCCTCTTGAAATTAACGTCAATAGGCTCGTCTCTATTTATAATATGCTCCACGTCACATATATCCATTGGGTCTACGTGAGCCAAGATTCACTTCCACTAAACTTCAACTCGAGGCCTTGCATTCACTGCCCTTTCCTATATGCTTTAAATCCCATTACTATTCTTCTTAAGTTCCTCTACCTTCTGCAATACGTTTCCTCAAATTTTACTTCCATCCATTCCCATTTACACATAAGCAGACATTAAAAATTTCAAAGATTTTTTTTTTTTGATTTCACATGAATAAATTTAAATATTATATGTAATTAGATACTCCAGAAGTGTATGTAGTTAGATACTCTAGTTAGGACTCATTATTAAAAGAAACATAAAGAATTCAAATTGTGTTCCATAACAGAAGGAGACATTTTATTAATCTATTTTCTTCACTGACATGTTTTGACTTCGCTGTGTTGCCTATGCCTTGCACATTTGCCTTCTTCCAAGTATTTTTCTTTAAGGCCAATGTTTCCAGGTCATGTGATCTATAAAAAGTTCACGTCTAGGTACACTACATCAGCCAGTTTTTATCCAAGGCAAGAGAAAGCGAGAGATGGTCTATGCAAGAGTCTTGATATATATCATATGACAGATAAATCATATTATAAATAAAAAGCTTTTACGTATTATTTTTTTCTCAAAACACAATTGAAGAGCAGGAAAAATTCATTAATCTTAAAATGTCATAGAGATTTCTGTGGCAAATTAGTAACCAAAGATTATGTAGTTCAAATTTGACACAGCAGATTGCACTCAAAGATTGCAGTTTTACCACATATAATCTAATAGATTCAACAATGCTTTTTTCACTTCATCCTAATTTATAGGTAGATGTAATGATTGCACTCATTATATTGCTAAATTGATTCTTATTATACTGCTATATTTTTTTTGTGTGTGTTTTGTAATACTGTCTCGAATGAACTTTGGTATTATATTGTAGATTGATGTTCATATTTCCTTCACATGTAGTACATGTAAAAGATTTTAAAATGCATTCTGGTATTTTTGCTGCATCTCACCATTAATCAGAGAGTATATTTTATCTTCTTTAAAATCTAAAATTGAATGCAAGGTACATAGTACTTTTTACAATAAAGAGAAGAGCTTTATGCAAGGCGATGGTTGGCTTTCAACCCCGACTCTCTCTTGGATATTAAAAGAGAGAAAGCTTCTAAAGTGCAATTTAACAAAGTTTTGAAGAGTGTCAACATTAGAAAAGAGTGCCAAAAATGCCTTAGGATAGAAGTGGGTCTCAGTTGTTGCTATTATTGTTGTCTTGGAAATGGAATGACTTCTTGAAAATATTTTAAGTCGCTTTTCAAAAAATTCAAGACCATTGTATTCATGACAGATAAGATAAATAGTGTTGTAAAAAAGAGTTATCTAGGGATATGGCTACGTTTTTTATTTATACATATAACGTTTTAGAACAATAATATTAAAAAATAAAATTAAATGTAAAACATTCTATGATAACTTTCACAACAAATTTTTTAATACTTTTTAAAATAAATAAATATTTTTAAATTAAAGGAAAAGGAAATTTAAAAATAACATCGAAGACAGATTTGTGGAGCAACTAAGAACAAATAAGGTTTTTACTCTATCATTATTGGAAATTTATTCTTTAGTAAACGAAATGGTTTTCAAATAATGTGAAAAAAGATTATTGTTCAAATAATACACGAAAATATTTCATATTATTATGATGAAGTACATTCCCAACTTTTGTAATAACTAAAATTGTATTGCAATAACTGATACTAATTCGTTTAATTGAGAGAGAGAGAGAGTGATTTTCAAAAATTCAAGAAAAAGAAGTCTTCTTCAGTGGAGCAACCTCATGGTGGGCCAAGACCGTTTGCCTAAGATGGCAGATTCCTATGCATAAGATGTTTCTTTTTTACTGGGTAGGGTGGATAGTCCAAAGCTCTACAGTCGTATTAGACCGGGACCTACTGTTTAAAGTGGATATCGAATCCCTACAAGCATCCATGGCACCACCTGGACTCGAAGTCGAAACCCGTAGTGGTACAGAGAGTCAAAGCGCTAGTCACTCGACTATCAGACTCAAGAAAAAAATGAGCTAATATTCATTTGATGAATGACAAGGCCACATATAACATTTAACAATCGTTAACAATTTTCTTATAAATTGTTAAGAAGTAAGCACATGGTCTAGTGTTTTAAGCCCTCCTTTTTTTTTTTTTTTTTTTTGATTGCAAAAACATTATCAAACAATCTACAGATCAACAATCTAATCTATCTTGCCAATTATGTCCGCACAAATATGAGACATTAGAGAGTTTTTGCATACCGCACGTTAGTTACCGTAGAACGTCCGTTAGCTTTTTTCTCCCAAGCGCTCATGCTCATAGGAAACTGAGCATGCGCGCTAGGGAGAAAAGCTAACGGACGTCCTACGGTAACTAACGTACGGTATGCAAAAACTCTCTATTAACTGGTTAAATTGTATACCTTTACAAAAATATTTTATTAAAAGAATTAGGGGTAAAATAAAAAAATAGAGATTTATTTCTCTAAGCTGATATTCAATGAAAAAAAGGAAACAAATATATTTATGGATTAAATTTTTAAAATTGTATTATAATTAACTTAATCTAAAGTACTAAAAACTTTTATGATTTCATTGCATTTTATTTATACACATCAATAAAAAAATTCATATTAAGATCAACTAAAGGTAATGGTAAATTAACTAAAGAAACTTTCATCAAAGAATAAGTGCATCCTACCAAAGTGGAAAATTCTAAGATTACTAAACCATCTAAAGTGACACCTTAAAATCCAACAGTGTCTTAATATTCAATATTGAATCTTATGTAACCTTAAAATTACTCATCGAATATCCACTTATGCGAGATTAATGGTTTCTTGAATAGAAGAGTGATTCAAATTTCTCGCGGAGCCATGCAATTTTGATTTGTTGCGAAACCACGAAGATGATTAATTGATGGGTATCGAATTGAAATATTCTCGATTACACACTTGGTCTTTCAAAAGATTAATTACAGAGTGTGGCGCCTTTATTAAAATGTGTCCTCTAATTTTAAATAAATTAGAATTTAATTTTAAGTGACGCTTTATTGAATTAAAGTTACGTTGTTTAGAGGTTCATATATTCTGTACCAAGTCGTTATTTGTAAAAGTATAGTAAAAGTACTAAGCTCTGATTAACTTTTTGTAAGTTTTTAAATCTAAAAAAATTATTAAAGTGCATCTATTGAGAAACCTAATTACAGACATATCGATTTATGATATCATGTCTTGTGATTTTATCACGTATATACCAGACATTGACACGCGAAATTTCGGTTCAGCTTTAATTGTTGGATTTGGAACCGTTAACATCTCTTTAGAAAATACAATGTAATATCCAACAGGCCACACTGGCCTTCTTTTGGTCGATTGTAATTTAATTAACTTGGAGAGATTTCTTGAATCTTCAATATTCAACTTCATTTCTATATGTATATATACAAGAAAATTTTGCTCTATAATATAATTTAGTGGGTGTATACATTATGTGCGTATATTTAGGGTAAACTAATTTTGAAACAATTTATTTAATTTCATATGTATCTTAATTTGCCCATTTCTAACATTTTCATGTGGATACCAATTATTTAGTTATGCACTTTGCTGATTATCTGTTATGTAATATCTTCCTGCTTTTATGTTTCCATTGTTCATAATCTTGCTGCATCTGCTGTCATATTATTTATTAGCTGTTAGTCCTCTTCTAATTTGTATAATAATAGTTATGATGAATATTCCTTCAGCTCTCTGATTTGTATATTCTCCAATGTAGTGCTTATCATATTACGTTGCTTTTAAATTTTTCTAATAATTTACATTATGCATTTATATATTTTATATATTCTCGCATTTCATATTTCCCCCTTTTTTAAATTTAAATTTTTTGATATTAGAGAGTTTTTGCATACCGTACGTTAGTTACCGTAGGACGTCCGTTAGCTTTTTCTCCCTAGCTGTTCAGTTTCCTATGAGCATGCGCGCTAGGGAGAAAAAGCTAACGGACGTCCTACGGTAACTAACGTACGGTATGCAAAAACTCTCTATTCTCTTCTATTTTTGTAAAAAATTACCTCATTTAAGCTTCTGTACCTCTAAAAGCGAATTTTGCGAAAATTTTGCCGCCTCCATCGTGTGTCCATTCAATTTTACCCACATCGTTCCCAAACTGTATAAGGGCAACTCAGCTCTAGTCACAGTGATGTGGTGTGGTGTAGTAGTACTATTAGTAGTATTAGAAGATTGGTAACAAAATTGATACCATAACAATACGGGCGAATATAAAAAAATAATAGAAGTCATTCTAGAAAAGAAGTTAAATTTGCAAGTGGATACGTTCCATTCCCAAATAACTCTAAAGATTTAATCTTTTAGAAGATGTTTTCTACTTCCAAATATAACCATTACATCATGCAACTACTGGCCCTTTAAGAGAATCATTGCATCTTAAATTCTCACTAGATAATTTAATATTCAGTGGCCCATAAATATAATTTACAACTCACGGATAAGTGCATCAACAATGCATATTATAAAATAAATGATTAATCATCACAAGAAACCATTATCACTTGAAATTAATTAAATTCTCCGCTCTCAATCCTTCACGCTAAACAATAACTTTCGTTATTTTATACTTCATAAGCTGTAGGCTGTTATGGTTTTTGTACATCGTGTCATTATTTTCACATGTTTATAATCCCTATTTATTATTTCTGTATTTTATACAGAATTATAAATTATTAGTTTATTATTAGTTTTACAGAATACAGATTAATACAGAATTATTAGTTTATTATTAGTTTTACAGAATACAGAATACAGATTAATACAGAATTATTAGTTTATTATTAGTTTTACAGAATACAGAATACAGATTAATACAGAATTATTAGTTTTTTTGCTTATTGTTTTCTTATCTATAGTAAACTGTACGTCCCGATCTGTTTAGCCCTTGTGTGCACAAGATGACCGTAAAGCGACAAATCAAAACTAAACCTCACCCCGTATGTAAAAATAGTTTAAACGAAAGCAAAACGAAATGCTATACTCTAGAAGCAAAATATTTTTCTGCATTTTTTCATAAGTATGATATTACTTGTTCTTCTCTGGAATAAAAATATTTGTTTTAACTCACTGATGACCACGTTGTTTATAATTGAAAAAATTTCGCATCTGGTGATGTTTTATTTAATTTTTAGCGTCTCACAAAGCCAAACGTAACTCAAACACTAGATAGTTTTTGCATACCGTATTTTGGACGTTCGTTAGCTTTTTCTCCCTAGCGCGCATGCTCAGAGAAAATTGCGCATGCGTATCTGTAATAATATTTCCTATGAGCATGCGCGCTAGGGAGATAAAGCTAACGGACGTCCAAAATACGGTATGCAAAAACTCTCTACTAATGAATATTTTGACGTCAAATTTCACACAGATGTCAAGGGCAGTGCCAGCAGCCTGAATATTCAATTTTAAATCAGGGAGAGGGGTTTTATTTAATGAAAAGGAAGAAAAATGCGAACAATTGTAAATATATTTATAAAAAATAAAATACCTCTTTCATAGCCTTCAGAGATTTCATACGTTTTTTCATAGCCTTCAGAGTCGCATTTCAAATATTTCTTTCCAAAAAATAAAAATTGACTTATTTTGTCCCGAATCTTTTTGAAAGTCTGTTTCTTCGACATACACAATAAAAGTGAGATAACTTTTTTTCGACTTTTCTACTCGAAACTTACACAGGGCATTGTTATTCCGAGAACAAATACATTGTAGAAAAAAAAATTTACTGGAACCCTCCATTGAAAGTTTTTTTTTTTTTTTTAAATAAGGTAGAGACTTGCGCACTTTATAAAAAAGTTTGTATTCAATAGTTTATTGAATATATATAGTGTTATAGAAAGTAAAATCATAAAAGACTACTTTATATGATATAGAAAAGTGTTGCCAACCAAATCATCTAAAATATCTATTTTAGCATTATTTCTACACACTGATTCAAGTTCTCTATTTTAGAAATTACTTGTAATTTGTTTTATTAAATATTTTATTTATGATTAGAATACATAGAATTAAATTGATCGAATGGGAAATTTTTTTTAAATTTCATCAAAAAGATTAACGAAAGTTATTAGTTATTTGTTCTTATTTTGAATGATAACTAAAAAAAAAACTTCTGATAAATTATGGTTGTAATTGTAATTCATAATTGATAATTTATAATTGATAAATTGTAATAATATTTGTAATTGATAATTGATAATTGATAAGTTGTAATAATATTTGTAATTCTCAATTGATTATTTATAATTTCTAAATTGTAATAATAATTGTAATTCATATTTGATAAGCTATAATTATACGCAGAATAAAAATATACAAGTTATATTTAAAATATAATTATAAATTTTTTTTTTATCATTTAACGGCTTGTTTTTTAATATTTTTCTTAAATCATTTTAAAACTAATTTACTTAATTAAAAATGAAACAAGTAAAATTTATAACTAACAATATGTATATAGTCACATTCATTAACACCGTGAAATAGAAGATTTCACACACATACACATTTCAACGATGTTATTTTGTGGAATGAAATTCAAAGCATTTAAAGGTACATTAGACTATAATAGTATCCTACTAAATCACTTTCCGCTACAATAACATCGGAACTAATTGTAAATCAGAATAATTCATAAATTCTTATCAACAGAATTAATATTCATATAAAAAACATGTTTATGAATCAGTTATTGCAAACTTAGAGAAAATTTTGTAGAACTTCATCAATAAAATATACTTAAGAATCCGTTTCCCATCAAACTCCTATGCCATATATTAGCATTCCTTTTTTTCTAAATGTCGTCCCATTCAAGCTAGGTATTTGGATATTAGAAAGGACTCAAGTCAACCCTCACGAAGGTTGAAAAAATTTTACATAATTGGAAACATTAAAAATTTTACATAATTGGATACATTACTAAATCACTTTCCACAACAATAATTTCGGAACTAGTTATAAATCAGAATAACTCATAAATTCTTATCAACAGAATTAATATTCATATAAAAAACATATTTATGAATCAGTTATTACAAACTTAGAGAAAATTTTGTAGAACTTCATCAATAAAATATACTTAAGAATCCGTTTCCCATCAAACTCCTATGCCATATATTAGCATTCCTTTTTTTATAAATGTCGTCCCATTCAAGCTAGGTATTTGGATATTAGAAAGGACTCAACTCAACCTTCACGAAGATTGAAAAAATTTTACATAATTGGAAACGTTAAAAATTTTACATAATTGGAAACATTAAAAATTTTACATAATTGGATACATTACTAAATCACTTTCCACAACAATAATTTCGGAACTAGTTATAAATCAGAATAACTCATAAATTCTTATCAACAGAATTAATATTTATATAAAAAACATGCTCATGAATCAGTTATTGCAAACTTAGAGAAAATTTTGTAGAACTTCATCAATAAAATATACTTAGGAATTCGTTTCCCATCAAACTCCTATGCCATATGTTAGCATTCCTTTTTTTCGAAATGTCGTCCCATTCAAGCTAGGTATTTGGATATTAGAAAGGACTCAAGTCAACCTTCACGAAGATTGAAAAGATTTTACATAATTGATAACATTAAATTAAATTAGTTATTTAATAGCTATTAGAGTTGGATGGTATTTAATATTTGATTCTTAATACTTAAATTCGGGATAATTTACTTGTATTTTAATGCTGCGCCGACATAAGTTTTATTTTGTGTATGATATAAATTTTTAGTATGATAAGCAAGAAATCTTTGGTAACTTTATGTATAAAGAACTTTTTTTCATGTATATGAGCATTCGTAAATTTAGTTTATAGTTAGGTGGTCTTAAACTTAAAAATCCCTCCCCCCTCTCCCCTCTGGTAAAACAGATAGAGACTATAAATTCAGAGTTAATGATATCCGGTCCTGGACTTCTGGTCAGAGAGTATTTTTCGATGGAGAGATCGAGGATAAGAGTTTTCTTGGGAATAATGACTTAATTAACGTCTTCCCAATTGGGGGCGTTTTGTGCTGCATCACTACGTTGATAACCAAGATTTATTTAATGGTGAAGTGAAGCCTTGTAAAGATAAAGTTACGTTTGAGAAAGTGTGCTTCAGACAGTAAGGGGCCTTATTATGCTACCTAATTCAGATATATTTATGTGACATGGAAAAATCGGCAAAAATCTTTGACTCTTATCTCAGAGCTTGTCATTGAGGTGTAAAGATACTCTCCCAAAACCAATGAGGATACAGAACCCTTAGGTTAGACATTTCTTTCAAAGACGGGTTGATCCTTACGTTAGACTTTGGACTTAGCACGTTTTTTCGCTCCGATAATGGGAAGAGAAGATTTTGGAACCGATAATGAGAGAGGGCGAAAGAGAAAATGGAATATGCACGGTTGAGAGAAGAATTACATTCAGTACAGAGGATGCAAAGATCTTAAACGAACTGGTTTTTAAGATGATTTTGTAAACACTTGTTATATAATTTTGTTTCGTAAGTTATGTGCTGCAGTGCTGTCTTAACAAGTTTTAATAAATAATGACGGATAAGCGTCTCTCATATTATTTAAAAAAATAATTATGTTCTACTATGAAACAACACTCAATCAAGACTACACGCATATACGGTCCTAATTTGTTCCGATTCTTTTGCTGCTTTCCTCTGTAACAAAGTGTCAAAATAATAAGGCTGTAGTTTCCCTCGCATTGACGTTCATATTCATGGTGGACTTTCAGAACTCTGCCAGTGTCTTTTGTGATATATCTCATAAAATATTTCGTCTAGACGAGGAGGATTTTAGAACTGTAATTAACAGAAAATTTAGATGAAAGTAGTTAAATTTATGATTTTGTCATCATAAAGTTGTGCAAGTCTTTATTTATGATGTCGTACTGATTATATAATTGTTATTGATCTTTTG
Source organism: Caerostris darwini (assembly GCA_021605075.1). Taxonomy (NCBI): domain Eukaryota; kingdom Metazoa; phylum Arthropoda; class Arachnida; order Araneae; family Araneidae; genus Caerostris; species Caerostris darwini. Next base: position 47,841 of record BPLQ01002853.1, on the reverse strand, counting down.
AATATTTGATCTTCCCTATGCTGTTGTGCACCATTTTAAAGTTGGAGCAATATATTTATTTCTATTGTGGGTTGATGACAAGTGTAACAAATGTAGCATAATTTTATTTAATTAAAAATAACAGTTGTAATTTTTCTTCATTGGCGCAACAGCCCTATGTTGAGCAAACGCCCGTCTGCCTACAAGCATATTTTGAGACAGCAGATGTTTTCTTCATATGGGGTAGGATTTTCAGTTCTACAGTCCAACGCTTTATAGTCATATTATACAGGGATCTGCAGTTTAAAGTGGATTCCGAACCACTAAAACATCCATAGCACCACTAGGATTTGAACCCGAAGCCTTTGGCACCGAGCGCCAGAGCGATAGTCAATCGGGCATCAGGCCCTCAGAATAACGCTATTTACCTCACATATAAATCAATCAACACTTTTATTTTAAACTAATGTTTTGAATATTTATTTAATATGTAGGAAATTTTGAATATTTATTTCTATTTCGTATGTATTTCCTTTCTCCATTTCCATTTTTTCCATTTCTTTCTCCAAAAAAAAAAAAAAATGCGGTGTTAGAGTAAATTAATTTATGAATTATTGTGGATCATGACGTAGAAGATTTCCTTCTTTAATGTTTTAGAAAATGTTATAGGTTTTTGCATTTTTGGGGGTTATTTTAGCAATAAATGTGCTTTATGATATATACAAGGCATAAAACTCCATTCAATTGAAATTCGACAAGTTGGAAATTTAATTAAATTTCGACATTTAATTCCGCGCTTCAAAAATTCTTTTAAACATACATGATTTCAAATTTCAATGAAAATTAGTTGAATGGGAAGGTGAGAACCGTTCACGTAACGAATCGTTATTCCGAACGCGAACAGACGACTCAATTCGTAATCTCCTTCCAACCACGATGCCGTAATCTGGCTCGAATATCTTAATTGAATAGAAGGCCTAAATATTCATGAGTGCCACGAAGTACCTCAAGTAATCCAATACAGCAGTGATAAATTCTAGCTCAAATTTTCATGACGATGGGGAGATAAAGTATCAAATAGTTGGCACTAAATTTGAAAATATGTATGATAATAATTATTTTTACTGTTAGATTATCATATAAATGATTAATATATGTTGGATCATATATTATTAAAATATATTTAAGCCGTTCATTCAGTAATTTATTTATAATATCTTTGATGTGTTTTTTTTATATAAAACCATACCGAAATTACTTTCAAAATATTAAAAATAAATATTATTTATTTTAATTTTTAAATTTTAGTGAACTTAAAAAACTTTCAGAAATTTATTTGTTACATTTGGAAAATAATTTCTAAATTTTGTTTATTTCAAGGATAAAGTTGATGTCTGGTTTCTAATGAATAGTTTCTGGTATAATTTGGAAAAAATATTACGATAGTTATTTTTTCTTGTGCACCGATTTTTAATTTATGGAAAATCTTTGTTTACAAATAAATAAATATTTATACATAAATATTTTTGTCGATATATATTAAAAATATAATGTCCAAGCACAGTCAATAATTTTAGAATGAGTTGGATAAATTAGATATATCAAAATTGCATAATAATACTAAGCACTTAGTAGTAATCACACAAACTGACCAGGTTGGCCAAACATTAGTAAAGCTAAAATACTTTTTCAAATAACAATTAATTCTTTATGAAAGCTAGAAGATATCGCTCTAAAATTTATCGAATTCATTACCAATATTTCGAAATCTATTACTAAGATGGCCAATCCAGGGTAGCAGGTAGATCAATTTTGCAGTATTTTATAACATGACAAACCGTCTAATTTATAACAATTCTAAGAAACCTTTAAAGAACAGAACCATTATTAAAATTATTTTGTTACAATGAAAATAATTGCCAGCAAATTTAAATTACATCAACATTTGCATTTTCCCAAGGATGTTTTGTAGATATTTTATTTAAAAATGTATGGTTTAAGGACTGTACTTACAAAAAGAAAAAAATTATGATTCTTATTACGTTTCATTGGCAAAAAAAAAAAAAAAAAAATTAATATTAAGGTTGCAGTTATTCAGGATTTTTGTTGGCAATATGGACAAAAAAGGTGTGCCTTATTAGAAACTATATTTAATGGAGGGCCAACGGCCGTACCATGCTGAATATACCGGTTCTCGTTAGATCACCGAAGTTAAGCATCATTGGGCGCGGTCAGTACTTGGGTGGGTGACCACCTGGGAACACTGCGTGCCGTTGGCAAATTTGGGACCTGAATGGCCGAGTGTCTAGCGCTCCGGCGCTCGGTGCCACAGGTTTCGGGTTCGAATCCCGGCTGTGCCATGGATGTTTGTAGTGGTTCGGAATCCACTTTAAGCCGTAGGTCCCGGTCTTCTATGACTGTAAGTGCGTCACGGAGCAAAAGTCAGGCTTCTACCTACGGGTGCTCCATCACAACAGAAGCTGCTTCCTTCCCCTTCAATCATGAGTCCATATGGGCTCGTGGGCTTGGCCAGCCAAGTGGGATAAGAAACAACAACAACAACAACATATTTAATGGATGATGTAGGAACTAAAGTATTAAATTTGATTAAAATGAAGAAGTTGACATTAATTATTAGATACATAGTCTATAATTTCTAATAATAGATTCTGAATTAAGAGGTAATAAACGTAAATAAGAATTGACTTTCAAAAAACTTCCAACTATTGAATTTTACCTTATTCTTTTGGTATGGTTATCTTATTTAATGATTTGAAGTGTTATCTGTCCATCAATAAATTCCTCCACTTGATCAGATATTCACAACATCACTAAACAGAATTGAGAATGAAAACTCACCTAAGAAGAAAAAAAAAGTTTACAATTAGTATTAATATCAATCAAAAATAATTATATACAAAAGAGTAAATAACTTAAAAGAAATATTTATTGAAATAATTTACAAATGTTCTTTTACAGAACCTTAACCGGCGAATCATTAAAAATATGCTTTTGTTAAATGTGCATTACAAGGAATTTGATATTAGAGAGTTTTTGCATACTTTGTTCTTCGTTGCATACTTCGTTAGCTTTTTCTCCCTGGCGCGCATGCTCATATGGAAATATGTTTCCTATGAGCATGCGCGCTAGGAAGAAAAAGCTAACGGACGTCCTACGGTAACTAACGTACGGTATGCAAAAACTCTCTATTGACAAGATGAACTATATAAAGTACTGTCTAATAATAATCTATAATGATACAAGGATTGCATGAAGAGAAGGCGGTGGATTTTAAACCTGCGCAGGTGATCTATCTTTTACTAGTTTTATCTATAGTCTATAATAATACTTAAAAGTTAAAAAATAATATTTGATGTAGAACAAGTCCTATTATGTATTTTATTTAAATATTCAATGTTTTATGTGCACTACTATTGTGCTAAAAAAGTAAGGACAATTTTCAATTTAAAATTCCCGGAATACTAGTATTAAATTCTTACAGAATTTCAATTTTTTTTCTTTAGGGTTGTAGGTTGTCCTCGTCCACAGATCCGCTGTCCTTGACATCTGTGTGAAATTTGACGTCAAAATATTCATTAGTGTTGAGTAAATTTGTGAGACGCTAAAACTGATTCCAGCGATTTTTGAAATGTCTGAATTAATTGAGCACAGAACTTTTTACCGTTACCGGATTGAAAACCGTTAATTTACAATTAGAGACCTTGCTGATGACGTTGGAATTTCAAAAGGATCGGTCAATTCCGTTTTGGACCTCAAGCGCGTCCAATCTCGATTGGTACCGAAAACACTGAAAGCGCCAGCTCACTCTGCATTGATACTTCGTGACTTTTTCGCCAAAAAAGAAACCCATATCGTGCCACAACCACTGTATTCTTCCCGTGCGACTTCTGGCTTTTCCCTAACATCAAAAGACTACTCCGGGGACTACTTTGAAGGCGATGAAATAAATTTGGAAGAATAAGTAAAGAGTCTTTGAAAAAAATTGGTCTTACTTTTTAGACACAGTAGTATGTGTGTGTGTGCACGTGTGCACACCGATGGTCTGCTGTGTCAATAACTTTTGACGAACAGCCCACCTATATATGAGGGAAAAAAATGATCCTTAGAAGGTATACTAAGAGTAACCGCTGTATTTGTTGTCGTATGGGCGAAAATAGAAAAACTCACATTATACAATCTGACAGTCAATGCGAGCAGCATTACACATGTTGGCTCAATCATTAACAAGTTCTTTGTTTCTGAAATAAATTGTAACAGACGTCGTCAACGGATTTGAATCTGAAGCCTCCTTCACTCTATTCTTTGATCAGGTTCATTATGTAATGGGTATCATGTTTTGTAGTCCTATTTAATAATTATGTTAGACTGTATATGTAATCATGAAATACAGTTATGTTATTTTGATTTTATTTTGCTTAAACAACTACAACTTTTTTATTCGATAATATTATGGCACATTTAATCTCTTTGAAAAACTTTTACTTTTTAAATTAAAATTGTTTTTCAAAGCGTATTAATAAAATATTGAATACATGATTACAAAACTTTTCCTGGGAGGGAACAACAGACTTTTTTGCTGCTTATAAAAGATTCAACACTTAAATTTCCACAAAAAAAGGAAAAGAAAAAGATTTAACTCAAAAAAGATATTCATTTATATTTTATCTTCCGAACTGTAAAACTTCAGCAACTTCTATTTTTTTAAATTTTTTTTGTAAGAACACCAAAATTACTTCTTTGTTAGTAAATTCATTAAGAAACCGTAAAAAAAAAACTATCTCTGTGTTGAATATTTAATGCTCTATCTTAACTATCAGAAAATGTTTCAAACCAAATCTCTTTAGTAGACACACACAAAGTTAAGAAAAAAACTTCTATTCGCTATTTAAACAAGCATTTCATTCGAAAGCTTGTGAATAAGCTTTACTAAAGACAATGGGGTGCTTAATTAGTAAAAGAAGACAAACCGCGTGGAAAATATTTTCCATCGTAAGAGTTTTGGACCCAAGCAAACGCGATTAGACAATGCCAGGTTGCCTTAAAAAGGGAAAAACAAAGAAGGGAGATAACGTGATTAAGAGGCTTAGGAAAACATTTAAGTTTCCCTATTTAGTACTTAAAGGCGAAATCTCCGATGAAATAGAAATTTACTACAGTGTCCAAAAAGTAAGACCAATTTCAGATTTAAAATTCCCGAGGCTTTCCTGAGAAGAAACAGCTAATTTTTGGTTAGTCATAAAATATTCACAACAAAAAGATTTCGCTTAAAAAGGATAATCATTTATATTTTATATTCCAAAACTGTAAAACCCTTCAGTAACTTTTTTTTTACATTTCTTTTCTAAAATTACTTCTTTGTTAGTAAATGCATTAAGAAACCTGAAAAAAAACCTCACTGTGTTGAATATTTAATTCTCTATCTTAACTGTCAAAAAAAGGTTCAAAACCAAATCCTTTTGTAGACATATATAAACTTAAAAAAAAATTATTCGCTATTTAAACAAGCATTTCACTCGAAATCTTGTAAATAAGCTTGACTAAAAGGCAATGGGGTGCTTAATTAGTAAAAGAAGACAAACCGCGTGGAAAATATTTTCCATCGTAAAAGTTTTGGATCCTAGCAAACGCAATTAGACAATGCCAGATTGCCTTAAAAAGGTACTTATGTCGACAGGAAAACATCGACTATAAAGTTCAGAAAAAAAGAAAATAAATCTGCCTCGATATTTTTGTGGGAAATTGAGTCTGATAATTGTAAATTTGAAGATCTATACATAAAATAAATAAAAATATCAATTTAGTATTTATATTGCATATAAATTTGATAACATTTCTAAATTTATGTCATACGTTAATATAAAAATAAAGATCATTAATTTAGCACTTATTTTAGCTTATAAGTTGGTCATGCACTACAAGGAGCTTATAATTTGTGTAAAAATCTTTATTTTAGATATTTCAATGATTAAAATTTTAAGATTCAGTGGTATGTGTAGCAAGCATGCAGCAGAGATTCAAATTCAAATCTGTAATTTAATGTAATGCAAGTTACCATGAAATATTATTTTATTTTAAACGAATTTATATAAAGAAAATCTCTCTCTATTTGATATTATTATGATATAAATTATACCACAATTTACATTTTTCAAAAACTTTAAAACGTTAAAATATTTTTCAAAGCGTATTAATATGAGATGACAAAACGTTTAATGAGAAGCGACAACACACTTTTGTTTGTCATAAGTGTTTCTTTCTTAAATTTCTAGAAATAGGTAAAAAGATTTCCTTAAAACGGATAAACATTTATATTTTATGTTCCGAACTGTAAGACTTCAACGACTTTTTTTTTTTTTTAATATTTTTTGTAAGAACACGAAAATTATTTCTTTGTTACTAAATGCATTAGAAACCAGGCAAAAATAACCTCACCGTGTTGAATATTTAATCCTCTATCCTAACTATCAGAAAATGTTTCAAACCAAATCTCTTTAGTAGACACACACAAACTTAAGAAGACAAAAGACTTCTATTCGATATTTAAGCACGCATTTCATTCGAAAGGTTGTAAATAAACTTTACTAAAGGCAATGGGGTGCTTAATTAGTAAAAGAAGAATATTTTCCATCGTAAAAGTTTTGGACCCAAGCAAACGCGATTAGACAATGCCAGATTGCCTTAAAAAGGAAAAAAAACACAGAAGGCAGATAACGTGATTAAGAGGCTTAGGCAAACATTTAAGTTTCTTTATTTAGTACTTAAAGACGAAATTGCCAATGGAGGAGAAATTTATTGAGTTTTCTGAATATGTTAGAAACATATTTGATAGTGCCTGTATCTATAGAATTCCTTAAATGTGTCTTTATGTTTAATTAGAAAAATAACTGTTTCGAATATTTCTGCAAATATTTAAAGATGAATGCTTTATTTAATGTTAAATATATTATATTAAAATATTAAAATGAAATATTTTTTTAATGTAACTTTGAAATTTCGTTTACGTTCTTATAGAAAATATTTTATAAAAACTTTAATTCCTATTTATTCTTATCAGAAATTTCGATTTTTGGAGTAAATATTATTTGGAACCTATTGTGTTGTAAAAATATTATGCGTTTGGGATTTAAAAGTATTTGTTTTTTTTTTAAAAAAAGAGAGCAAAAATGTAATTTAATAAAATTCAAAATAAATATTGCCTTGAAATGATAACGATTTCGTTCGAGAAATTGTTATGTTTATTCATAGTGTTTTCGATTTTTTCTCTGAATAATATATACACAAATAATTTTCTTTGCGTACAGAATCTGGTTGGTGGAATTTCAGTTACGATTTTTCCCCCATACGTTAGGAACAAACGAGATAATTATCTTTTAAAATGACTTCAAGGAAGGCAATTTTCTTCCTCAAAACCAGTTGGTCGGCTGTACATGACATACGTGATTGGAACTCAGGCTCACTGATGTTCAACAAACAATTAATTTTGTTACTCAGAGCTTTAAAACATATTATTCTTCTTCGTCTTTTGGTAAAACTACCAACCATCAAAACATGAATGACATCTCCCTTTTATATTAACACTAACAACGTCAAATCAAAACGTGATATATGAAATAAAATCTAGTAAAATATGATAAGTAATTAGGTCATGTGAAAAACACCGACTGACAAGAACATCAAAATAAATGCGCCTGGATGCTAATGTGGAAATCAAAAATGGGTCTGATGATTGTAAATTATGACACTTTGAATATCTATATTTAAAATAAATAAAATTTCTATTTAGGATTTATATTGCGTATAATTTTAATAAAATTTCTAAAGTTATGTAATACATTAATCAAAAAATGCTGATAGATCCTTAATTTAGCATTTATTTTATTTTTATATGTTGGTCATGTACAAAGGAGCTTATAACTAGTGTAAAGATCTTTATTTTAAATATTTCAATAATTAAAATTTAAGATTCAGTGGTAAACTGCATAGCAAGCATGCAACAAGTATTCAAATTCAAATTTGTTGGCAGCTTCTGTAAGGTAATGTAATATAAGTTACCATGAAATGTTATTTTATTTCAAACGTAATTTACATAAGGAAGAAACTTTTTTTTAATGATATTATTACGATATAAATTAAAAAACATTTCTTCATTTCTTTTAAGTTAAATTTTTCAAAACATATTAATAAAATATTGAATAGTTTACAAAACGTTTCCTGAAGGAACAGCAAACTTTTAGTTAGTCATAAAAAGGTTCAAAACTTAAATTTCTACAGAAACAGGAAAAAAAAAAAAGATTTAGTTTAAAAGGGATAATCTTTTATATTTTAGTTCCAAAACTGGAAAACTTCAGTAACTTCTTTTTTTTACATTTTTTATAAGAACACTGAAATTACTTCTTTGTTAGTAAAAGCATTAAGAAACCAGGAAAAAACCCTCACTGTGTTGAATATTTAATCCTCTATCCTAACTATCAGAAAATGTTTCAAACCAAATCTCATTAGTAGACACACACAAACTTAAAAGAAAAAAAAAAAACCTTTCGCTATTTAAACAAGCATTTCATTCGAAAGCTCGTAAATAAGCTTTGCTAAAGGCAACGGGGTGCTTAATTAGTAAATGAGACAAACCACGTGGAAAATATTTTCCATCGTAAAAGTTTTGGACCCACGCAAACGCGATTAGACAATGCCAGATTGCCTTAAAAAAAGGAAAAAAAAACAAAAACCAAGAAGGGAGATAATGTAATTAAGAGGCTTAGGCAAACATTTAAGTTTCCTATTCAGTACTTAAATACGAAATCGCCGATGGAGTAGAAATTTATTGAGTTCTCTGAGTATGTTAGAAACACATTTGATACACATCGTGCCTATATGTAGAATTCATCAAATATCCTTAAGTTTAATTAGGAACAATTTTTTTTTTTACACACAAATACTTTTTTAACACATTAAAAATGTCTGCAAATATTTAAAGATGAATGTTTATTATTTCAGATAATCTTTATATTTCCTATGAAAGGAAATAATTTTTTAATGTAACTTTGAAATTTCGTTTGCGTTTCTATAGAAAATATTTTAATAAAAACTTTAATTCTCAGCTATTCTGTTTAGAAATTTGGATTTTTTGAGGAAATAGCATTTAGAACCCACTGTGTTGTAAAAAGTTTATGGGTTTGGGATTTAAATTGTTTGTATATAAAAAAGATAAGTGCAAAAAATGTGAATTTAAAAAAAAAAGAAATAAATATTGCCTTGAGATGCAAAAGGCACTATTTCTTCCGATAAATAGCTATGCGTTTTCATAATGCCCTTTGTTTTTTATCTGGATAATGTATATACAAATAATTTTCTAGCGTATATGAATCTGATTGGTGGGAGTTCAGTTTCGACTTTTCTCACTTACGTTAGGAACAAACGAGATAATTATCTTTTAAAATGATCTCCCAGAAGGCAATTTTCTTCCTCAAAGCCAATTGGCCAGCTGTATATGACATACGTGATTGGAACTCAGGCTCACTGATGTTCAACAAACAATTAATTTTTTACTCAGAGTCTAAATACACCTTATTTCTTTTCGTATTTTGGTAAAACTACCAACCATCAAAACATGATAGACATCTCTCTTTTATATTAACACAGGCAATATTAAATCAAAACGTGATATATCAAATAAAAACTAATAAATATGATAAGTAATTAGGTCGAATGAAAAACACTGACTAAAACAAGAACAGCCAAATTAAATGGATGCTAATGTGGGAAATCAAAATTGAGTCTCATGATTTTAAATTATTATACTTTGAAGATCTATACTTAAAATAAATAAAAATTTCTATTTAGGATTTGTATTGCGTATAATTTTAATAAAATTTTTGCAAAAATTATTAATATACTATCAATACATTAATCTTAAAATACTGATAGATCGTTAATTTAGCTTTTATTTTAATTTAAATGTTGGTCATGTACAAGACGGGGCTTATAAATAGTGTAAAGGACTTTATTTTAAATATTTCAATAATTAAAATTTTAAGATTCAGGTAAACGGCCATAGCAAGAATGCAGCAAGGATTCAAATTCAAATCTGTTTTTTGGCGTCAGTAAAGTAATGTAATATAAGTTACCATGAATTATCATTTTATTTTAAACGCATTCTATATAAAAAAAAAAATTTTATTAATATCATTTGATGATAAAAAAAAACATTTTATCTTTTTCAAAAGAATCAATTCTTTTTAAGTTAAATTCTTTTTCAAAACGTATTAATAAAATATTGAATAGATTACAAAACTTTTCCTGAGAAGAAGATAAAAGGTCATCTTTTATTTTTGAGAAGTCATAAAAGATGCCCACTTAAATTTCTACAGAAACAGTAAAGAAAAAGATTTCGCTCTAAAAAGGATATTCACTTATATTTTTATGTTCCGAATTTTTGTACTTTTTTTTGTAAGAACATCAAAAATTACTTCTTTGTTAGTAAATGCATTAAGAAACCAGCAAAAAAAAAAAACCTTCACTGAAGATTTAATCCTCTAACGTAACTATCAGAAAATGTTTCAAACCAAATCTCTTTAGTAGACACACACAAACTTAAAAGAAAAAAAACAACTTTTCGCTATTTAAACAAGCATTTCATTCGAAGGCTTGTAAATAAGCTTTACTGAAGGCAATGGGGTGCTTAATTAGTAAAAGGAAAGAAAACCGCGTGGAAAATATTTTCCATCATAAGAGTTTTGAACAAAAGCAAACGCAATTAGACAATGTCAGATTGCCTTAAAAAGGGAAAAACAAAGAAGAGAGATAACGTGATTAAGAGGCTCAGGCAAACATTTAAGTTTCCCTGTTTAGTACTTAAAGGCGAAATCACCGATGGAGTAGAAATTTATTAAGGTTTCTGAGTATGTTGGAAACATATTTGATCGTGTATATATGCATAGAATTCATTAAGTATCCTTATGAATCACTTTTTTTTAACACATTATAGTAAAATTTATATTCTGCAAATATTTATAGATGAATGTTTTATTTCAGATAATCTTTTATATTACCTATAAAAGAAAATATTTTTTATCTTTCAAATTTTCGTTTACTTTTTTATAGAAAAGAATTCATAATACGTATTTTATTAAAAGCTATAATTCCCAGATACTCTATTCAGAAATTTGGAATTTTTGTGGAAATATTATTTGGAATCTACTGTTTTTTTAAAAGCTTTATGTGCTAGCTTATTTAAAGGTATTTTTACATTAAAAAAATAAATGGAAAAAATGGAAAAGATGGCCTTGAGATGAAATCGATTTCTTTCGAAAAATGGTTATGTGTTTTCATAATGTCCTTTTGGTGTTTCTCAGAATAATATATACTCAATTAATTTTCTTGCGTACATAATCTGGTTGGTGGGAATTTAGTATTGAGTTTTCTCATATACGTTAGGAACATAAGAGATAATTACATTTTAAAATGGCTTCCAGGAAGGCAATTTTCTTTCTCAATGTCAGTTGGTGACCTGTACATAACATAAGTGTATGGAACTCAAGCCCACGGATGTTCAACAAATAAATAACTTCTTATGCAGAGCTTCAAAGGCACTTTATTTCTTTTCGTCCTTTGGCTACACTACCAACTCAAAACATGAAAGACATCTGTCATTATTTTTATATTAACACAAATAACAACAAATAAAACTTTGATATATCAAATAAAAGCTGATGAAAACATAAGTAATTATGTGGAGTGAAAAACATCGACTATAAATTTCAGAAAGAGCCAAAATAAAAGTGCCTGGTTATTTTTCTGGAAAATCGAGTCTGATGATAAACATCCTTTTTAACGTTTGTTTAGATTTTTCTCAATTACGTTAGGAACAAGCGGGATAATTATCTTTAAAAATGACATCCGTGAAGGTAATTTTCTTCCTCAAAGCCAGTTGGACGCCTGTACATGACATGCGTGAATGGAACTCAGGTTCAAACAAATAATTTCTTACCCAGAATAAAAAAACGTTATTTCTTTTCGACTTTTGGCAACACTACCTACGCAAAACATGAACATCTAGCTTTTATATTAACGCAAATAACAACAAATCAAACCTTGATATATCGAATAAAAGCTGATGAAAATATGAGTAGTTATAATGAGTGAAAAACATCGAATACAAAGTTAAAAAAAATTCTAAAATAAATGCGTCTAGAGGCTAATGTGAGACATCGAAATTGAGTCTTATGATCGTAAATTATGATAGATTTGAAGATAATAATAATAAATAAAAATAAAAATTGTTTTACAATGTGCCAATACATTATGACCATATAAAATGAACTCGCTTGGATGACGTGGAAGGCACGGTTAGACTGGTATTAAGTGGTTAGCCAATTTATTTTAGTTTATAAGGTGGATGTTTTGGCTCTTGAGTGTATATTGCATATAATTTTAATAAAATTTCTAAAGTTATGTAATACATTAATATAAAATAACTGACGGTTAGATCATTAATTTAGCATTTATTTTAGTTTATAAGATGATCAGGTACTACAAGGAGCTAATAACTAGTGTAAAAATTTTTATTGTGGATATATAAATAATTAAAATTATAAAATTCAGTGGTAACGGGAGTGACAAGCGTGTAGCAAGGATTCAAATTTAGTATCCGCTGTTGGCTTCACATGTAGATAATATTTTCAATTGATGAGGAGAACCGATGGTGGCTTAGTCATGCTATATAAGCGTGTCGCATCTCCATTTAACATCATGATGATATTTATTTTCATTTTCACCTCTATGGCACCAAATGACGACAGTTGCTTTTAAAACTATCCAAATAAACACTACCATCATCACAGTAAAGAAACTGCAGAACAAACGTTAAATGTCAACAACATATCGATTCATGTTTATTTACAACATGAACTAGTCTAACTAAACACCTGCGACGAATGTTTTCAACGAATTAAACAATTCTTAAGACTACCTGCTATATCAGGATGGCTTTGCAATCACATCGCACTTCGATATCTCTCTCCTCGAAATTCGAACGCAAAACGAACTTGCTTTAAATTTTTGCCAAAATTTCTTTAAGTTGCGAACAGGCAATAACTAATTGAACTGGATATAATTTATAATTCCTTTCTTTAAACACAGGAACCACACCGTCGATTTGCGTTACGCTGTAATAATTAAATATTAATTAATTAATGTCATCAATCCTATTTACTGACACGAATTAATTATGATACACAAATTAATGAACTACATACGAATAAATGAATTATTATTAATGACACAAATTAATAGCTCAATATTTAATGTCGCAAATCCTACGTACCAAATGACATTAATGATTAATATTAATGATAAATTATTTTTATTAATGGCACGATTATTATAATTAATGACATGAATATATTATTATAATTAATAATGACGAATTACACTATTAATTAATGTCACGATTATAATGACATGAATTATAATACCAATTAATGGCACGAATCCTACTTAAAAAAATAACTAACTAAAGTAACTAAATAATAAAACACTAAAGCCTACGCACATTAATAATAAAACACTAAAGCCTACGCACATTAAAATATTGGGTCATAGTACGAAATATTTCTGTTACAATGTAATAGTACCAGAAATTAATTTTAAACTTCCTATTTAAAAATAATTTTTATATTTATATTTGTTACATTCAGTTTCACACGTGAAATATTTTTTTCCCAAGTAATTAAAAATTCTGTTTTGATTAATTACTACTAATTATTATTTGTATCCATTTATCACATAGGACATATACCTTCTCTTGTTAGTGAAAAGAGTCCTATTTAGAAGTCTTTAATTACGGCTCAGTAGAACTTTTACAATAAAAAAAAAAATAATTATTTACTTTGGGAAGTTTCATTTACACTTAGAACTCTCAAAATCAGGGATTTCTGAGGCCTTCAGTTAATGAAAAATTTCCAGTAAAGTTTCATTACTATCAACAGTAGACGACATATAAAAAAAAGTTTACTTTTGAGAAACTAACGAGAATTATTTCCGACGATGTGGCAACACGAAACTTTTCTAGGAAGTTTAAATGTGTTACTTAAATAGATACATTTATCCTGTAAAAGATTGCTAGCTTATAAATCCATCTAGCATTTCCCAACGAAATTGTTGCAGACTTGTAAAAAGCAATTAAGAGAAATGTGTATTTGGCTTTTATTAAATGATGTTTTAGAACCATCACCAATAACCATTTTTTTTCTCTGAACACCAAGATGTATTTCAACTGAATTTTTTATCTTCAGATAAGTTTAGTTCAATGATTCACAATATAATTTGTTCAATCTGAAAAGTGTTATAAATCTAATTTTGGAAACGTGATTGTAGGTCGTCATCGATGTCTTCTTTTTATTACCCATAAAATATGTGGGTAATAATTTGAGGAGATTGGGCCAGCGATATCCTGACCACTTTCAACGTTTCTTTTTGGTTTCTTTTTTAAATTTCTTTCACTTGATTTTATAAAATAGTTAGGAATTCTATAGTTTTTTATTTTTTAATAATTTTCTTTTTTGTAGAACTGAAGCCTCCTCCTACACGCTATGCATTGATCAGTTTTATTATGTAACGTGAATCCTTTTATGTAGTTCTATTTAATAATAGTATGCTAGACTGTGCATATAATATAATATACTATATATAATCCTGAAATGTTCTTTTATTTTCAGCTTATTTTGTTTAAAGAACTATTCTTTTTTATTTCATATTATCATTAAATAAATTACAGCACATTTAACCTTTTAAAAAAAATGCATTTCTTTTTAAGTTTAAACTGTTAAACTAGCGTATTAATAAAATATTGAATATATGATAACAAAACTTTTCCTGAGAAGAAACAACAAACTTTTTGTTAGTCATAAAAGATTCAAAACTTAAATTTCCACAAAAAAAAGGAAAGAAAAAGATGACGCTCAAAAAAGGATAATCATTTATATTTTATGTTCTGAACTGTAAAACTTCAGAAACTTCTTTTTACATGTTTTTTAGTAAGTACACCAAAATTACTTCTTTCTTAGTAAATGGATTAAGAAATTAAAAAAAAAAAAAAAACTCACTTTGAATATTTAATCCCCCTTAAATTTCTACAGAAATAGAAAAAAAAGATATCGCTTAAAACGGATAAATATTTATATTTTATGTCCTGAATTGTAAAACTTCAACGACTTTTTTTTTAATATTTATGTAATACATTAAGTAAGAACAAAATTACTTCTTTGTTAGTAAATGCTTTCAGAAACCAGAAAAAAAAAATCTCAATGTGCTGAATATTTAATCCTTTGTCCTAACTATCAGAAAATGTTTCAAACCAAATCTCTTTAGCAGTCCCCCACAAACTTTAAAGGAAAAAAAAACTTTTCGCTATTTAAACAAGCATTTCATTCGAAAGCTTGTAAATAAGCTTTACTAAAAGCAATGGGGTGCTTAATTAGTAAAAGAAGACAAACAACGTGGAAAATATTTTCCATCGTTAAAGTTTTGGACCCGAGCAAACGCGATTAGACAATACCAGTTTGCCTTAAAAAGGGAAAAACAAAGAAGAGAGATAACGTGATTAAGAGGCTTAGGCAAACATTTAAGTTTCCCTATTTAGTACTTAAAGGCGAAATCACCGATGCAGTAGAAATTTATTAAGGTTTCTGAGTATGTTGGAAACATATTTGATCGTGTATATATGCATAGAATTCATTAAGTATCCTTATGAATCACTTTTTTTAACACATTATAGTATTTCTGCAAATATTTATAGATGAATATTTATTGCAGATCTTTTTTTATATATCCTATAAAAAGAAATATTTTTTAATGTAATTTTCAAGTTTAGATTTCGTTCTTATGGAAAATTCTTTATTGAAAGCTTTAATTTCCAATTATTCTATTCAGAAATTTGAATTTTTTGAGGACATATTATTACCTACAGTATAGTAAAAGGATTATGAGTTTGGGATTTAAAGATATTTGTATATTAAAAAGATAAATGTAAAAAAAATGTGAATTTAATAAAATTTGAAATGAAGATTGCCTTAAAGTAAAAAGACTTCGTTTTGATAAATAGTTGTGTTTTTTCATAGTGCTTTCCGTTTTTCTCAGAATAATATATTCACGAATAATTTTCTTTGCGTACAGAATCTAGTTGGTGGGAGTTCAGTTTCGATTTTTCTCGCATACGTTTGGAACAAACGAAATAATTATCTTTAAAAATGACTTCCCGGAAGGCAATTTTCTTCCTCAAATAAACTTTGTCGGCTGTACATGACATACGTGATTGGGACTCAGGCTCACTGATGTTCAACAAACAATTGATTTTTTACTCAGAGCTTAATACAAGTAACATCAAATCAAAGCTTAATTTATCAAATACAAGCTGAAAAAGTTTTATAAGAATTATGTTAAGGGTAAAATATCGAATTAAGAGTTCAGAAAGAGCCAAAATAAATGTGACTGTATGCTAATATGGGAAATCAAAACTGAGTCTGATGATTGCAAGTTATAATACATTTGAAGATCTATACATAAAATAAATAAAAATTTCTATTTAATATTTATATTGCGTATAATTTTAATAAAATTTCTAAAGTTATATAATACATTAATCTAAAAATACTGATAGATCATTAATGAAGAATTTAGTTTAGTTTATATGTTCATCATGTACTACAGGAAGCTTATAACTAGTGTCAAAATCTTTATTTTAAATATTTCTATCATTAAAATTTTAAAATTCAGCAAGGACTCAAATTCAAATATGTTGGTGGCATTTGAAATGTAATGTAATATAAATTAGTATGTCATGTTATTTTATTTTAAATGTATTTTTTATAAAGAAAAAACTTTTTTATTTGATATTATTATTACACTGAAGTGACAAAAGTCATGGGATACCTCTTAATATCGTGTCGGCCCTCCTTTCGCCCGGCGAAGTGCAGCAACTCGACGTGGCATGGACTCAACAAGTCGTTGGAAGTCTTCTGCAGGAATATTGAGCCATGCTGTCTCGATAGACGTCCATAATTGTGAAAGCATTGATGGTGCAGGATTTTGGGCACGAACAGACCTCTCGATGATGTCCCATAAATGCTCGATGGGATTCATGTCGGGCAAACTAGGTGGCCAGATCATAAGTCGGAATTGTCCAGAATGTTCTTCAAACCAATCGCGAACAGTTGTGGCCCGGTGACATGGTGCATTGTCATCCATAAAAATCCCATCGTTGTTTGGGTACATGAAGTCCATGAATGGCTGCAAGTGATCTCCAAGTAGCTGAACATAAGCATTTCCAGTCAATGTTCGGTCCAGTCGCACCAGAGGACCAAGTCCATGCCATGAAAAAACAGCCCACACCATTACGGAGCCACCACCAGCTTGAACAGTGCCTTGCTGACAGTTTGGGTCCATGACTTCGTGGGGTCTGCGCCACACTCGAACCCTACCATCAGCTCTGACCAACTGAAATCGTGACTCATCGGACCAGGCCACGGTTTTCCATTCATCTAGGGACCAACCGATATGCTCACGTGCCCACGAGAGTCGCTGCAAGCGATGTCGTTCTGTCAGTAAAGGCACTCGAGTCGGTCTTCTGCTGGAATAGCCCAAGAAAGCCAAATTTCTCCGCACAGTTCTAACAGACAAGTCCGTTGTACGTCCCACATTGATTTCTGCGGTTATTTGACGCAGTGTTGCTTGTCTGTTAGAATTTACGACTCTTTGCAGACGTCGCCGGTCTCGGTCGTTAAGTGCAGGCGGTCGACCACTGCGCTGTCCATGGTGGGATGTTATGCCTGAAATTTCATACTCTCGGCACACTCTTGACACAGTGGATCTGGGAATGTTGAATTCCCTAACGATTTCCGAAATGGCATGACCCATGCGTCTAGCTCCAACTAACATTCCGCGTTCAAAGTCTGTTAATTCCCGTCGTGCGGTCATCATCACGTCAAAACCTCTTCACATGAATAACTTGAACAGAAATGAAAGCTCTGCGAAAGCACTGCGCATTTATACCTGTTCTACGCAATGCTGCTGCCATCTGAAAATTTGCATATTGCTATCCCATGACTTTTGTCACTTCAGTGTATATGAATTATAGCACAATTTTTATTTTTCAAAGAGTTGTTCATTTCTTTTTAAGTTAAAATGGTTTTCAATGAATATGAATAAAATACTGAATATAAGATTACAAAGCTTTTCTTGAGAAGAAACAACAAACATTTTGTTAGCCATAAAAGATTCAAAAGAAAAAGATTTCGCTTGAAAGGATATTCATTTATATTTTATGGTCCGAACTGCAAAAGTTCAGTAACTTCTTTTTTTTCCACATTTTGTTTTGTCAGAAGACTAAAATTATTTCTTTGTTATTAAATGCATTAAGAACACAGAAAAAAAAATCTCACAGAATCGAATATTTAATCCTCTATCTTAACTATCAGAAAATGTTTCAAACCAAATTTCTTTAGTAGACACACACAAACTTAAGAGAAAAAAAATTTTGATTCGCTATTTAAACAAGCATTTCATTCGAAAGCTTGTAAATAAGCTTTACTAAAGGAAATGGGGTGCTTAGTTAGTAAAAGAAGACAAACCACATGGAAAATATTTTCCATCGTTAAAGTTTTGGACCTGAGCAAACACGATTAGACAATGCCAGATTGCCTTAAAAAGGGAAAAACAAAGAAGAGAGATAACGTGATTAAGAGGCTTAGTCAAACATTTAAGTTTCCCTATTTAGTACTTAAAGGCGAAATCGCCGATGGAGTAGAAATTTATTACGTTCTCTGAGTATGTTAGAAACATATTTGATCATGCCCATATCCATAAAATACATTAATGGTCCTTACGTTTAATTATGAGAATCACTTTTTTTTAACACATTAAAATATTTCTGCAAATATTTAGAGATGAATGTTTTATTACAGATCATTTTTATATTTCCTATAAAAGGAAAAAACTGTTTTTAAATGTAACTTTCAAATTTCTTTTGTGTACTTACAGAAAAGAATTCAAAATATTTTATTAAAAGCCTTAATTCTCATGAATTATATTCAGAAATTTGGATTTTTTTGTGGAAATATTATTTGGTACCTACTGAGTCGTAAGATGTTTATGGGTTTTGATATTTAAAGATATTTGTATATTAAAAAATAAGTGCTAACCATGTGAATTTATTAAAATTCGAAATAAATATTACCTTAATTTGTAAACGATTTCGTTTGATAAATAGTCATGTGTTTTCATAATGTCCTTTGTTTTGTCTTAGAATAATATATACACATATAATTTTCTTGTGCGCAGAATTTGATTGGTGGGAATTTAGTATTGGGTTTTCTTACATATGTTATAGCACATGCGAGATAATTATCTTTAAAAATGTCTTCCGGGGAGGCAATTTTCTTCTTCAATGACAGTTATTCGGCTGTATATGACATGCGTGAATAGAACTCAGGATCACATATGTTCAACCAGCAAATAAATTCTTGCGCAGAGATTAAAAAATACCTCATTTATTTTCGTCTTTTGGGAACATTACCAAATTAAAACATGAAGGAAATCTGTTTTTTATATTAACACAAGCAACATCATATCAAAGCTTGATATATAAAATAAAGGCTGATGAAAATATTTACGATAAGTAGTTACATCGAGTGAAAAACATCGATTATAAAGTTCAGAAAGAGTCAAAAGAAATGTGTCTAATGTGAGAAGCTCATGTAAGAAAACAAAATTGAGACCTATGATTGTAAATTATAAAATCTTTGAAGATCTATACTTAAAATGAATAAAAATTTCTATTTAGGATTTAAAGTGCGTATAATTTTAATAAAATTTCTAAAGTTATGTAATACATTAATCAAAAAATACTGACTATTAGATAATTAATTTAGCATTTATTTTAGTTTATTAGTTGGTCATGTACTACAAAGAACTTATAACTATTAGAAAAATTTATTGTGCATATATAAATAATTACAATTTTAAAATTCAGTGGTAACGTGAACAGTAGAAGTGCAGCAAGGATTCAGAATCGTATATGCTGGTGGCGTCTTTTGTAGATATCATTTTCAATGATGAGGAGAACCGATGGTGGCTTTGTTATGGTGTATAAGAGTGTCGTCGAATTCACAGTGAGACATCAAGATTCAATTTTTTTTTCATTTTGTCCCACATAACATCAAATGAGGGCAGTTGCTTTTAAAACCCCTCAAGGTAAACACTACAATCTACACAGATGAAAACTACAACATAAAGGCAAATTTCGACAACATATTTATTCATGCTTATTTACAATATGAACTACACTATCAAAACACCCGAGATTAATGTTCTTAAAGAATTAAATAATTCTCAAGAATAACTGCTGCATCAGCATGCCTTTGCGATCATACGGCACCTATCAGCATATTCGACCTCTCTCATTAAGTTTGTGTTCGAAATTCGAACACAAACTGAATTTTCTTTTAATTTTTTTGCAACATTTCTTTAAGTTTCCAACAGGCAAAAGCTAATCTAACTGGATCATAATTTAAAATTCATTTCCTTAAACACAGGAACCATACAGTCTATTTGTGTTACACAGTAATAATTAATTATTAATTAATTAATGATACGAATCCTAATTGCTGACACGGATTAATTATAACACACAAATGACACTAATTAATAAATAACTTAATAACACGAATCGTCCGTACACAATGACATACATTATTAATCAATATTAATGATGGGTGATTATTATTAATGACACGATTATTATAATTAAAAACACGAATTAAGTATAATATTAATTAATTATTAATTAACGATATGAATTATTTATGACACGATTATTATAATTAATGACACGAATTAATTATTATATTAATTAATTATAATTTAATGATATGAATTATTTATGACACAAATTGTTAATGATAATATTATAATCATTAATAGCGCGAAATATTGATGTCAGAATTTCTAATTATAACATTAATGACACATATTCTACATACAAAAAAAAAACCTAAAACCTACGCACATTAAAATATTATGTCAAAGTACGAAATAGTTATGTTACAATGTAATAGTATCAGAAATTAATTTTAACCTCATATTTAAAAATAATAATTCAATTTCACAAGTGAAATATTATTTTTCCAAGCAATTAAAAATTCCGTTTTGATTAATTACTACTAATTAATATTTGTATCCATTTATCACATAGGATTTACTCTTTCTATTGTTAAGGAAAAGAGCCCTATTTAGAAAACTGTAATTTCGGCTTAGTAGAACTTTTGCAATGAAAAAGTTTAATTATTCGCTTTAGGAAGTTTCATTTACACCCAGAAAAATCAAACGCCGGGATTTCTGAGGCCTTCAGTTAATGAAAAGTTTCCCGTAAAGTTTCATTACCGTCTACAGCAGACGACAAACAAAAAATTTACTTTTGAGAAACTAACGAGAATTATTTCCGACTGTGTGGCAACACGAAACTTTTCGAGGAAGTTTAAATTTGTTACTAAAATAGATACATTTATCATGGACAAGATTGCTAGTGTATAAATTCATCTAGCATTTCAAAACGAAATTGCTGCAGACTTTTGTGAAAAGCAATTAAGGAAATTGTGTATTTGACTATTATGAATGATGTTTTAGAACCATCACCAATAACCATTTGCTTTTTTTTTCTCTGGACTGCAATATTTATCTCAATTGAATTTTCTATGTTCATATGAGTTTAGTTCAATGGGGTATAATATAATTTGTTCAACCTGAAAAGTGTTATAAATCTAATTTTGGAAACATGATTGTAGTTAGTCATCGACTAACTGCAATCTAGTACTAACTATTATGTCTTTTTTTACTACCCATAATATATATGAGTAATGTTTTGGGAGAGTGGACCATTTTGTCTAATCACTTTAAGCATTTTTTGAGGTTTATTTTTTAAAAATTTCTGTCACGTGATTTTATACAGTAGTTAGAAATCCTATAACTTTTTTTTCTTTTTTATTTGATCTGTTTCTTTTTATACTTTTGAACAATAACCGATAAATATATTTTATTGCCTGAATATGATTTATTGATACTTTTTATTTCTGTATTTGTTAAGAATGGCTTGAGTGCATGGACAAAAAAAATTCCGTGAATAAAATATTAAATTTTTTTTTGTGTTTTTGCCATTGTGTTTGTGTGTGTTTATTTTGGTGACCATAAAATATTACAAAATTATATATATTTTTTTTGTCTGGGGGGGATTTTTAATTTTTAAATAATTCAATATATATATTTTAAAAATAAACAGAAGTAAGCTATTTGTATGCTTTACATTTAATTACCAATATTACAAAAATTAACCACAACGTATATTAGCGCCAGAATACACAATGTAATTTGGCATATGACTTATGGGAGATATTGTCAAATTTTATTATCAATTTTTTATCCTGATTTTATTTGTAATTGATAACCATCATCCTTAAATGGAATTTTCATTAGAATCATGTTAAGTAACATTTAACAAGATAATGAAACCTAAAAGAGGAGCAAATCTTGCCAGTGGTGAATTGAAATGAAGGAGATTGAAAGAACAGTGAAGAAATGAAACAGACGAAGAGTGAGAAGCCTTTTTAATTTAAAGATAATGAATAGATTGACAAAAAACTTAACAGGTGAACAGCGAAAAGAATTTAGAGAAGAATATCAGTCAAGGCACTCAGCTAATAGGCAAAGAGAAACTGCTGATAAAACAAGATTACGAAAAGAACTAAGAAGTAGAGTTACAATGAGTAAGACACTAAGTAGAGTTAGAAGAAGAAGTAAGTAGAAAGTAGAGTTACAATGAGTAAATTTCGTGAAAGACAACAGCAAAAGTAAGAACAAAACACTAGGGTATAAGTGCATAGCAGGAGAAGTAGAGAATACAGTTTTGCAGGAGAGGCATTCAATTATAACCCCTCTAAAGAGTATAATAAGCAAAAATAAACGCTGTCATTGGTGAAATGGATCACGTGTGTCAGTTCTGCAGTGCCAAGGAATTTAGTAGAAAAATACCAGGAATGTGTTGCATGGGTGGAAAAATTCGATTAGCCTCATTAGAAATGTCTCTACCAGAATTATTTCTTTACATGGAAAGGAAATCTCCGGAATCTAAACATTTTCTACAAGACATAAGATATACAAAGCTTCTTTTAAATGATATAGTTTGACATCATTTGGTACTACTTCCATGAGCAGTGGAGAATATGAATTATTAATGTGTTTTCGATTAAAGGACAAGTCTATCATAAAGTAGAATCTTTGTTGCCATTGTTAAACGAATTTCATAAATTTTTAAAGTGCATTTTATTGGCGACCGACAAACGAAAGTTGATTAACGTTGCGTAAATGCAAGTGGATTAAGAAGGGAAATTATTGAAGATCTGTAGACACTTACACAATAAGATATTCAAAGGAGCACTGGATCGAACAACATCAAATGCGTATAAAGTTATGATTTGAACCAGACCAATTGAAGAACGAAAGTAGAATCAATTCACCTTAAAACAATCAAATTACCTTGTAATAATGAACGGCGAATACACAAGTCGTGATATAATTATTCAACGAAGAAGAGTGTGGAGTTTTTCCATTTGAAGAGATATAGCATTTCTGTCCCAGAGGAATGAATGTATATTCTTTAATAAGTACATAATGACAATCCATCACTGAAAGTCAACAGCAGATAAACAGCGTTGTATAAAAAAATTACATAAAATTAGTGTTTTGTATTAATGAGAACAACCTGTCAGTCGAATCTGACTGCAGATAATCAGTGTCATGGATAATGAGACATCATAAAATGTGATAATTAATATAATTAAGGTCTGCTACAGACCGGAGCATTTGATTCATCGTAGATTCTATATCTCTGAAAATCCTCGTCCTTGGAGTGAACTGCACTTGTGAATTAAATTATTTATGATGTTCATAAATTCAAATTAAAGGGTTTCCAGGAACCTGAAAGTGACCCTTTTTTGAAGCCGTTATAGATCTAGTATAGGCTGAGAGGTTACAAGAGACTGATTTCGACACATCGTTCTTACGATACGCTTCAATATCCGTTAATTTTTGTGAGAGGAAAAAATGGTTACCATTTAAATTTGAAACTAGGAAACTCAAATACTGACGCAAAAAATAAATAAATAAATAAAAATAAATAATAATAATTTCGAAGGAATTTCATGCATATCGCATAATTATCAAAGATAATGAGGCATACAATCATATTACAATTCCCCATGATTTATTTGAACAGTTTTTCGTTGATATATACTTAAAAATAGAGGCAAAATGAATAATATTCATACGACAAAACCAAAAGAAATTGCGTTAGAGAAACATAAATTCCTTTGAGAAGCGCAATTATGAATGACGGCAGCGTTAACGATATTGGAAGACTCGTGATTTTGTCATCAACTTACATGGGAAATTCACGACACATGTGCGAGTACACACAAGATGCTATGACGTATGCAAGAAAACAGGTCGCCCTGATTTATTCATAGCATTTACTTGCAATTCATCATGTCCGTAGATAAAAGAAAACAGGATTTATGGATAAACTCCCATGGACGTTCATGACATAATAGTTCGGGGTTTTCGACAGAAACAGATGAGGTTCATGGGTGTCAAGGAAAAGTATCATATATTTGGAAGCGTTAGACGTTAGATGTACGCAATCGAATGGTAGAAGCTATCTATCTGAAGCTATCTGTTCACACAATTTAATTTGGTTACATAAAATCCGTCCAAATCAAATTGATCAAGAAATTCAACTATTTTTCCAAATAATTGAAATAATTAATATTTTATAGAATATCAATCAATTATTTTTCAAAGAATTAAAATTCAATTAATTTTCATTATTATATTGTATAATTCTGAATCCAGAAGAGGAATCAAAATTATACAATATAATAATGAATAAACATGATTGGGGAAGAATAAATATGAATTCCATCATGTACGAGTGAAGTAGAGTATACAAAGAGGGAAAGATGGAAAGTGTAATTAGTTCACTTAGTTTTACTAGTCAACTTAATTTGCTTAATTAATTTACTTAGTTTTAGGAGGGAGTCAACTACTAGTAGGCATGACTTAGTTTTACGGTTTCTGTATTTGACTGACTTTGTTAGAAGAATTTGGTGACTCATAGGCCGTTTAAAAGCAAGGCAGCCAGCCAATCACGGAAGCAACCAGATGTCTGAATACTTCAAAACATACAGCCTCTATGTTCTGAAAATAATTTCATAACGATAGAACTCTTATAAGAAGGCCTGGGTAAGGTCGTAAACAAATAATAATTGCTTTGAAGATCGATTTCTAGCAATAACCGCCCGTTGTAACAGGAAGTCTACGGCTCTTCAATTAAGTTCAGAGCTTGCAGCCGCCATCTGAACTACTGTATCACAGTAAATGGTACACAGAAGGCTTAATGAAATGGGACTTTATGCCAGAAAGCCAAAGGTATGCGTTTCACTGTCTTCACAACAGAAAAAGGATTGCTTTAATTGATGCAAAGAACATCAGAACTAGAGTGAACACCATTGGTCCCATGTTCTCTATACTGATCAGTCGTGGTTTAATATTACAGGTGATTCTAAAAGTGTGTACATTTGGAGGGAATCAGGAACACGAAATTATCCCTCGCATATTATGGAACGTGATCGGTAGTGGAGTATGTATGGAGTAGTAGTGTATTTAATACATAAACATGTGTATATTTAATATGCTAAATTTAAAACGTACACAGGTGTGCATATATTATATATACCTACACGAATGAAAAAATGTAATCATATATTTATGAATATAAGCATATATATCTAGGGATGAGGGAATTCTCCTTTTCATGGAGGAGTGTGTGTCCACATGTATATTCATTTATACATATGCAAATGCATTGAATCGTATAGCTGTAGTACACATAATAGTACTTTGGAATATACGGAAAAACATATATATTATTTATGTACAAATGTATGCTCGTACACGTGTATATATATATATATATATATATATATATATATATATATATATACGTACACGTGTATATATATATATATATATATATATCCTATGAATATATATATATACACAGAGTGTAACCTAAAATCGGTAACGGACCTTTATTTTCACAAGAGCTAGTCATAAACACATACTTATAGCTACAAAATTGTTTCAAATGTGATGTTTATATACTTGTTATGGCATTTTTATATTTGAGAGTTCAATATTAGACAAAGTAAAAATCCTAACTTTTTTTTACTTTCCCCTTTGTTTTCTATGGTTATATTTAGTAAAAAAAAATACACTAATCCTATGAAATGTAACAGAAATGTTTCACTTTGAGATACAAAAATTGATCGATATATTTAATGCCAAAGTTAGGATTTTTTTTGCCTTCATTGAAAGTTAGGTTATAAAATTAATTAAAACAATTCTGTAAGAAATCAAAATAAAACGTCCTTTTACCGAAGAAAGAGACCATAATCGATAGATGCATCTATATTAAAATGGACATACCAGGTACGCTGAATACCTTCGCAGTGCCCCCAGTAGGGAAACATGCAAATTTGAAAAACTAGCTGAAATAAAGACAAAAAAAAAAAAAAAAAAAAAAAAATCAATGCTCCAGACAAAAAAAAAAAAACTAATTAGAAAACTATAGACCATTACCGAATTATGTAGAATAAGAAAGTAAAAAAAATTATCAAGAAAAAATGAATGAAATATTGAAATTTATTCGTTTACTGACTTCAATGATTTTATTTTTAGCAATCTAAGATGGGATAATTATGCAAATTGCCTAAGCAAAATTTTTTAAAACTCTGGTACGATGTCTATTATTACTTGGTATTGGAGAATAATTTATTTTAATCTATTATATAAAGGGAACTTTTATGTGCCTGAGTATGTATACACTGAAGTGACAAAAAGTCATGGGATAGCAATATGCAAATTTTCAGATGGCAGTAGCATCGCGTAGAACAGGTATAAATGCGCAGTGCTTTCGCAGAGCTTTCATTTCTGTTCAAGTTATTCATGTGAAGAGGTTTTGACGTGATGATGACCGCACGACGGGAATTAACAGACTTTGAACGCGGAATGTTAGTTGGAGCTAGACGCATGGGTCATGCCATTTCGGAAATCGTTAGGAATTCAACATTTCCAGATCCACTGTGTCAAGAGTGTGCCGAGAAAGTATGAAATTTCAGGTATAACATCCCACCATGGAAGTGCGCAGTGGTCGACCGCCTGCACTTAACGACCGAGACCGGCGACGTTCGCAAAGAGTCGTAAATTCTAACAGACAAGCAACACTGCGTCAAATAACCGCAGAAATCAATGTGAGACGTACAAGGGACTTGTCTGTTAGAACTGTGCGGAGAAATTTGGCTTTCCGGGCGAAAGGAGGGCCGACACGATATTGCAGGTACTCCCATGACTTTTGTCACTTCTCAGTGTATTTGTTCCAGTACAATTTAAAAACTACAACACTTGAAACTAAACTTTGTGTATGATGTTTTTTTTTATCCTGCGTTTAATTAAAAAAAATGTACAAAAATTAATTAAATTGAAATCCTACTGCTCTGATGTAAAAATTACGCTTTTGAACCCAGAAATCGCTTCAAGCTTTTATTATTAGTATGTCGTTTGCAGTAAAATCTCAAAATAAATTTCAAAATGAAAACATTCTGAAACCGCATTACATTCCAAACAAATGAAGGCAGACGATTTTTTTAATTAATCATTTATTTGTGGAAAATAATCGTTTGTTTGATTCCATTTTATTTTATTTTATACTGGTTAGTGGTTGTTCAAGTTAAACTGGTAAGTGGTTGCTTTTTATTGTCTTTTTTCTTGAAATAAGTTGTTCTTATAAAATAAGTTACGAAGAAATTATAATAAGTTACTTTTTAATTAAATAAAAGTTGTAATTTTAAAGCATTTATAGGGATGCATAGCTATGGTGCGTTGTTATAATAAGATAAAAAAGCTGATAAAAACATCAATGTTTCATAACAATCTAAAAAGATTTCACTGCTTAATTACTTTATAAAAAATCAATTTACCTTATTTAAGCAAATGTTCGGAAATAGAATATGTGTTAAAAATAAATTAGAATTCTGAGGGCAAAATTGTGCAATAATTTAAATGATCTGAATTAAATGGCTAAATATAATTTTCCATAAAATAGATTTTATTTCATAAGTTGGAAATAGAAAAAAATATTTCTGTTTTAAATTAGGAAATATAGTATTTCATTTTTTTTTAACTCAGTTTTTTCGTACAATGGGTATAAGAAGTTCAACTTCAAAGTCATACGAGAAATTTTGGTAATAATTCTTTACTAATTTTTATGATATGAAGTGCGCTTCTGAGAGGTGATGTAGGATCTGATAGTTAAAATATAAAAGTAGAATTATGTAGTTTCTCATTGTGAAATGTATGAATGTTCCTTCTTTTTTTCAAAAACAATGGCCTGATGTCCGAGTGGCTAGCCCTCTGGCGCTCGGTACCACAGGTATCGGGTTCAAATCCCGGCGTTACCATGGGTGTTTGCAGTGGTTCGGAATCCGCTTTAAACCGTAGATCTCGGTCCTAATAGGATCGTAGAGCGTTGCGGGGGCATTCTTACTACGCGTCCGCGGCTTATCTTCAAGCTACACGCGCCCCCTGGGTAATGAAAAGTGAGTAACGTCTGTGCAGCCCTTATGGCATAAAAAGATCACGGTCTATTTAGCAGCTGCATTAGAAAAAAAAATCTTGAAAAAAATTTCAATTTGTTTCTTTATGACTGTAAAGTAAGATAATTACAGAGTAATGATATAAATAGTTGATATGGACCAGAGACGACAGGTTCAATTGCATGTGTAATTGATCATAATGATAAGCCTTAGGAATCAAGATCAACAACAAACAAAAAGGTTGAGAGAGAAATGATCATGCTACTGTAAACGATACTGATCACGACGATGACGATTTGCCAGATTAATGGAGAACCTTGGTTGCTTAGCAACCTCTATCTCCTGCTTTGTGTGTGAAGGAAATTTCTTAAGCTTTAAGCCCATTGATTAGATAGAAAAAAGCAATATAAGTACATTATTAATTTATTCAAAATTAATTATTCGAAATTTTTATTAATTAATAATAAAAAAAAATCTGCATATATATAATTCTTTTTTTAATATTATTATTATAATTTCAAGTACGTAATAAAAAAAGATAAACAATAGAAATAAACAATAACGATTGGAGAGGAAATTGTGACTCAGTGGAGAAACTGCATGGTAATTCGGAAAGGAGGATATCGGAACGTTAATGAATATTAGATAGTTTTTGCATACCGTATTTTTGGACGTCCTTAGCTTTTTCAGCGCGCATGCTCAAAGGAAACATTATTACAGATACGCATGTGCACTTCCTATGAGCCTGCGCGCTAGAGAGAAAAAGCTAACGGACGTCCAAAATACGGTATGCAAAAACTCTCTAATATTCAGAACAGCGTGAGGTCTTTTGCGATTTTTAAAATCAGAAATGTCGTAAAACATAGCTGCCAATCATTCAAAACGCAATTCATTATCGTCTTAAATTATAAATTTTTTTGTAGTTTTATACACATATTGTTTAAAAACTTGGGAGGGAAAGAGCATGCCTGATATCCTCATTTCGAAAACCAAGAATCTGTAATCATACGTAGGAATTTATTTTCACAAGTTTTTGTATGATCTCGATACTGTAAACGAAATAGTAATATGGCTCCAGGAAGTAAAGTATTGTCTGAGGAAGAAAGCCAGTAAAAATTAGTTGAGAGAATTGAGTTAACTGTGAAAGCTGGTTATGTTTATCCAGTTGAGTTGGTTTAAGACTGGCGCTGATTTCGATTGTTTGATGATAATTATTCTATTGAATTTACACTGAGGGTCTTAAGTTTATATACTTGTAACTAAAATATTCATGCTTAATACGAAGAACTGATACTATCAATATCATCTTTATTGATCTAACTAATGCTAAAAATAAAACAAATCGCCAACAGACTTAACAAGGGGAGCTACAAATTCACGCTGACTAACTCAAATTCCTTTTATTAATGCAATATGCTAAGAGCTACAATTACACATAATATAAAAAATAATAAATTAAGATTACTTGAAAATAATTTTTACTCAATCTACGAGATTTGGAGGCTGAGTCTTCTTTAATTCCTGCTTTCATTTTAAGATCCATTACGTTAATTTATTTAATGAAAAAGGTATCAAATTTAACCAAAATCTTCCAAGCTTTCTTTTCAAAAGTCAGTTTATTATGTATTGTGATACAATAACATGTTTAAAAGCACTTAATTTTATTTTATAAATGCTTGCGGGTATGACATAAATATCTAGCTTCTTAATTTTTATTTTTTTGCAACATAAAAATCAGCTTTTTAATTTATTTATCTTTTTTTTAAGTTAGAAAACTTCATTATTATTTTTTATATTTAATACATCAATTAATTTCCTCTCGCTTAACTTTCGGTTTAATGTTGAAACTCTTCATCGTTGAAGCTCTAATTTCCGCTGCAAATGTTTATTAGATTAACAAGTTAATTGAACACAACACGTTATGACAAGCTATTCAATTACCATCAACTTTGAAAGGCTTAAATATTAAAAATAAAAGCAAAAAAATGTCAAAAAATTTGTTAAATAATTCCTAATAGGATTATGAGTGACATTTAATAGGATTAAAAAAATAATTGGTATAATAATCTTGAAAAATGAAGACTGGATATAAAAAAATAAAGTGTCATTTTTAATTCTTCAAGAGGTTTAATGTTTTGTTTTTACTATAATGAAAAGCAGGATTAAAATATCTGATATATGGATGTTTTATTGAATATTTTTATAGAAGAAAAATTTAGTTTTAGTTTTATTTGATATCAATTATAAAGATTACAATATTTCAGGTTTCAAGTTTTATCTTTTGTCCTTTAACGGATATTGTTTTTATTTGAAATTAATTCAAAAATTTGATCTGAGGATTAAAATTAAAAAAAGTACATAAGCTAATTAATTTATTCTAATAAATATTTTATTTGTATTTGGCGGGTTATTTGTATATCGGTATATTAAAAGTTGTCCGAAATTAAAATCAGAAAATTTTATAATAACAGGAAAAACTTCATTATTTAAAAAATTTTAGGGTGATTAATAATGCGTAATAAGCATTTATGTTACTAGTAAATAACTAAAACAATTGAAATAATATATTCAATAACTGATATATGTGTTTTTCCGCCTAAAAACGATATAAAGACAATAATAAACTTTTATTAGCTAAAACTTTACTCAAAATTGGATATTGGTGTAATATGTTATATATGCATTGACATAATTTAAATGGTTTTTTCAAATATTGAAGAAAATAGTGAAAAAAATATTTTATAGTTATAAGTCTACTTTCCAAAATATTATTTTTATTGACTTAATTTTACATACAATTCCACTTCAAAAAAATTATTAACTTTATTATGACCGTTGTCAGTAAAAAAAAAGTATTTGATGATCTCAAAGTAAGGATGAATGCTTGAACTGAAGGCGTTCCTAAAAGTAGTAAATGAATATTTTCATTGTCAATTGTATTTGTCCAAATAAATAAATGAATAAAATAAAAATTCGTTATTGCAGAAATAAGATGAAAGTAGTTGAAGAATATTTTCGTAGCCAGATTTTCAATTGTTTCTGACAAAAGAAATAAATGAATATTATAAAAATTCTTTATTGCAGGAATAAGATCAATTTCGACTCGCTTTTATACAATATTTCCAATCAAAATAATCCCCCCAAAAATTTTTTGTGAAAAAAATAAATAAAAATAAACCTTGATTTTAAATAAAAAAACTTCAAGCGGCTAAGAAATAAACTCTTCTTTAATTATACAATGATAAAATTTCCTGAAGTTCTGATTAAAAGGCAAAATCATTTGAATCAGATAGAATTTAAAATTTACGCGATACAGTCATTCATATAGGAAAAAAAAATGAATATCAGTTACATAAATTTTCTTTTTTACATTGATATCCAAAAGATAGAATGTACTTCAAATATAAAACTAATTTATCAGGAAAAACATTTAGAGCATCATTATACTTCCATACATATGTATATATTCAATAAAATAGGGCTTATTTTAAAGTAAGAGGAAAGTAGCTTTTAGTTAACTTAAATTTTCTGAAATTCAATATATTTAATTTTAATTTTTAATGATGGAAAATAAGTTTCTTCAAGCTATCTTCTAAATCTAATTCAGAAAATAAAAGCTTTATTGCGAGGCCTTTAAAATCTTTTTACTGCAAAATCTTTTTCAATATATATTAAGTTTTTAAAATTAAATTTTAAAAGATTATCTTTATTTTTTATACTACAACATCTGTTCATTATATAGTTCATAAAAATTTAATAATCAAAATAACTCATACATTTTATATCACTTTTAAGAATTTTAAGTATAATATAAAACTTTTTTTTAACAAAATAAGAAATGTACTATCTGTTTCGAAATATGTCATTGTTGTGAAATTCAAAATGTAACTGAAAAAATATAAGTTAATTAATCTAGCTTAAGAATAGACTATCTTTGGTTCTTAACAATGCTTCTGCGTTGAGTTACTTGCGAAAGAAAAAATTTGGTAAAATAATAATAAAATAACTGTATACACTTATGTGCATCAACAAAAAAATAATTGTACAATACATTTATTTTTCATAATTTCGCTGAATGCATTTTCGCAATTTCGTTCATTACTCTTTCTTTCGAGGTTCAAATTTAATTTTCGTTTCAGCAACCATTTTATTTTTCCTCTTGTTCCATGTGACTTAGCGAGAGGAAAAAGAGAGAAAAAAAAATCAAACTCATTTATGCTCGAACAACTTCTAACAATGTTCTTTTCTTTATACAATGCACGCGAATTCCAAGAACTCCCATATTTTATTGCAACAATGATATGTTTTTAAATTACTGGTCTTTCTTTTTGTACAATGTATCAAATGTGGATAGTTCTGTTAAAAGAAGGAGCATATATTTCTTTGATTCTAGATTTAGAGACATTTGCAGGACATACCATAAATAAAATTAATGGCGTTTTAACATTTAGCACTTGGTAGCATAAAAAAATTTCCCACCCTTTTCCAATCATATAATTTTTTTTTAATTTAAAGACGAGTGAACAAGTTGCAAATTGTAAAAGATAAAATGATTCTTTCTAGAAATTAAACTTTTGCTTTATAACAAAAGTTATTTGGCGTATGCTAATTAAGTATAAGGTGTTGAAAATTGAAAAAATGCTCATCTTTCTCCGCTATTTGTATTTGCATTTATATGTTTTTGCATGTACTTGTATGTGTATTTGTGTGTGTATAATCTAGTATTAGTAGGACCATGCATAAGAAAAAAATGATAGAATATACTTTACAGGATCTAATAAAACTTTAATTTAAAAATTATTTTAAATTCTGTCTTAGAAATATCTTTATAATAAGTAATTTTAATAATAATAATAATAATAATAATAATTTGTTTACAAAAAGTTACTAAAATTAAATATGCATTAGTATATTTTTAAAATATATGAAATTTAATCATCAGTTCAATTTCTGAAAGCTATTCTTTTTTTAAAATAACTTTATTATAAATTTAAACTTACCTTAAAAAAAATCTACTTCAGTAAAATTAAAAAAAAAACAGTAGAATTTTAAATCTTAGCATCCTATTTAATGTATGCATAAGTTTTTGCTTTTGATAAGAGTACAATTTCATCACATTTGTTATTCTTTAATAAGAATAACAGATGACAAAAAATATTTCATGTTAGCAATATTTTTCCTTTATATGCCCAGGCAAATTCAAAAGAAAACTTTAGTAATAAATTATTTCAGTTATATTATATTTAATAATTGATCTATTCCTCAATATATTTTCTTATGGTTATTCAGTAATTATTTATAAATGCATTTAACATATAAACTAAAACTATATTAATTGCTTCTCATATCTGTTAATGTTTATACGATGAATTTTAGTACAAATCTAAGAAATATAAAACCAAACATTGAAAAAAAAATTTGAGTACAAATAAACAAACACTAACAATAAACAAATCTATGTTTTTGGAATCCATTTCCTTCTCAAATTCTCATTTAAAAAATGCAGAAACACTTGGCGATAATAAATAAGTCGTTTGTGCCGAGAAGAGAAAATGAACGAAAATTCGGCCCAACGAATTGGAGAGTTTATATTACTCTTGCAAATCCAGAGAAAGGGGAAATGGATCTTCTCGGAGTAAATCACGGAAGCGAATCTTTCACAGCGGGTGGTTATTACGGGAGTCGAGTCATTTACGAGACCGCAATCCGGGAATATCGGCCAGGGAATGGAAAAGCAGTGTGAAATACAATGAAAAATGGGATATTCTGTAGATACTGTTGCAGTTTGTTACAAAATAAACAATTTGATCTTCTTTTCTTGAAGGAAACATGTAGAATACTCCAATGAATGGCGTAAAATTAAAGATTATTCCTAAGAGTATTATTAAAATATTCTTATTTATTATAAATCAGATGTTAAATACTTTAGAAATAATATGTGCAAATTCGTATGTAACCATGTTTTTTTTATTTTTAATTCATAGAATATATTGTAAGATTCATCTGAAGCTCCAATGAATGGCGTAAAGTCTATCCTTAAGAGTATCATTAAAATATACTTTTGCATTTATAAATCTAATGTTAAATGTTTCAGAGAGTATGTATAAAAGGCACAAATTTTCTATTTTTTTATGTAACCATGTTTGTTGCTTTAAATTCATGGAATACAGAAGATTCGTCTGTATTGCATCGACAACAGTGAAAGTTCGCAATAATATTGTAATAAACTTTAATGGAGCTGACCCTATTTTATCAATAATTATTTTATTTAAACCACATTGGAATTTTGAGATTAAATCCTTAATATGTCCTAGTTTAGATACTGTTTGGTTTCAGAACAGTTCTTTTACTAAAAGTGAAGTTAATAAAATAAATTTAAGTAAGAGTGCAAATTATTATTCGAAAAAGGATAATCTCTTCGCTCAACACGAGAAACTTTCAGTTCAAAGACTTTTACTTAATGTAAACACTGACTTCCCTTGAATTCCTTCATGTGTGTATTTAAAACTGGCATGAAACATGTGTTGCTAAATATAACGATTGGCCCATATCAAGTCACGTGTTCTGTGGTTCATTTTGAATTATCTGGCTTTCAAAATACATTATTTTAATATTCTCAAAATAGTGCCTAAGGATTAATTTATGTTTATAAAAGTTAATTAAACCATCGCTTAACAGACTTCTCTGTCTGAATTGGGCAGTGCTTCTTGTAGTATTTGAACAATTCTTCCTTATAAAGTTTTAGAGTTATTAATTTTGTTATATTTATGTCGCTATTGAATTTGATAGTTTATGTGGAGATTATGCCCTTTAGGGTTCTGATTTCGCCAAACCTCTTTTACGCACCAAAATGAAAGTTGTTAAAAAGGCAGTATTATGTAACTGCAGAGGCCATTTTGTTTGGTTAGGAGGGGAATTTGCGAAAACGACACGGGAGAAAAATCGCCAAATAAACAAGCGGAACTCTTGCAGAACAGAAAAAGTATTAAGTATTAAGTATTCAAACCAAGTGGTTCATAAATTTTTTGAGTTAGTGAACATTGGTATACTCCCATTGTATTTGTTGAGCAAAAAATGTTCACACATAATAAATTGAAAGTATTTCAAATCTTTTTAATTATTTCATATTAATATATTTAATTTATCACGTGTACTTAACAATTTCCTAATTTTCATGATGTAGAATTTATCTGTGTGAAATTGTATCTTTTTTTATTAATAAATGTATGTATAAAAATACAAAAAATATAAAACTGCCTTTCTGAGGAAAAACCAAGGACCAAGCAATGGCGCAGAGTCAAATATGGTATGAAAACGACGGAAGATATTAGCTTCAACATTCTGTACCTTCCGAATAATAAAGCGCTCTATATTTTATTGCAATTATGTGATTATAGCGGATTTTAGTATATTTTTGCATGGATTAATTTTGTGATGAAAAGATCCTCTAAGTCCTAGTTCTCACATTCGAAGTTGGTGACGGTCCCGATTCACACATATTACTGTTTACTTCATTAAATCATCTTTAATAACGTAATTATGATAGGAATATCGCCAACCTTTTAGTAACTGTTTAAATATTTTCATGGTCCCCTGTATAAATATCGAAATGAATAAAACTCTCATGGGTATAGCTCGACGAAAGGTCTGGATTAGTCGCAAATGCGTTCTATATTCCCTTATCAAAAGAATGTCGTAGAAGATTTGCTGTTGTGTTTAACCTAATTCCTACTGGAGATACTTCGGTACTAAATTAGTTATGCAAATCGAAAGAAATATGGAAATTGGAATCTTGAAAAGTCCAACAAAGGCTTTGAAATTAAGAAGTTAGATAATTAAGCTGGATTATTCTGAACAGTTCCAATCATATTTATTCTTCTCATTTGTATTCAAATTTGTACAAAGTTTTAATTGGTGGCAGTAACGTAAAATTTTAAATTTCAAGAACAAGAGTTTGAACTGAATTCTGTTAATATTTACTTAATGTAAAAATCGTTATTTTTGAAAGTGTTTATAGTCGTTTTTTTATTTAGTTTTTAAAAATATTCAACATTCTTTTCAAAAATTAACACATACATCTGTAATGAAATGCTTAATAAATATTAATTTTGAAATGTTTGATGTCGTCATAGGAAAATTATATTCTAATTGAAGCTGATTCTTAGAGCAGCCATTCCCATATTCGTGAATCAATTTGTTTTCTTTTTAACTTGCCATTTAATCATTTCTTAAAAGTGTGTGTTATGCGGAACACATAGAATATAAAAATCAAAGAAAAAAATTAATTGTTTTCAGAATTTTTGTTTTGCTTTTAATTCAAAGAATGTCAGTATTGTATTAATAAATATCAAAGAAACCACGATTATACCACTATTTAAAAAAAACAAGAAATGGAACAGCTAATGAACTTTAGAACCCTTTTGACTATTTCTTGACTAGCAAGACTAATTACAACAGATTCATGTAAATTTAAACATTATTAATTGTGTGGAAATAGTAATACTAATATTATTTCGAAAGTATTAAAATTTACGCAATTTTGAAAATAGAAATATTAATTAAAGAGTGGAATAATTAGCCTTGCAAGAATTAATTTTATATTTAGTCATTAACAGATATTTTTTTTTTTTTTTGAAATGATAAGCTGAAAATTATCAAAACAATTATTGTTTTCGAATTTCGAAAATATAATTATTAATTTCGAAGGAAATTAATCCTTAAATCCTTAAGCAATCATACGGAGATAAATATAATTACAACAACAACTTCTTTTATTTTTATATTTTTAAGAATCAACGGAATGTCTTCCTACTAATTAACTTCATAATCCACGCAGAATAAATTTCCAATTCAAACTTATCTTTGCAAGAATAAATTGCTTCATTACAATTATTTTAAAAATTATCTTAAGTGATAAAATTAAAAAAAATAATGATGTGTTTTACATATTAAGTAGAGAAACAATATTTTAACACAAATAGTTATACAGGAAATGTATTTTATACATACATGCACAAATTCTACTTAATGCATAACATTTACATGGATAAATTTCGAAATAATCATTTATTAAAATATATTTCGTCTCTGTGTACAATTTTTACTATTTTTCCATCATAAAATATCGTAAGAAACCTTGTGATTGATCAAAGCACCCTGAAATTAATGTTGAGCTGAATGTAGTATAGTTTATACAAATTCAATTTTGATCAAAAGTCAACAGTAAAATATTTTTTGTACTTTGGTACTGACACAGTTTCATAATCTAATCAGACAACGGGACTATCAAAACCTTCACTTTGACATAAACAGCTTCAGCTGACAGTACAGCCTAAGCTCACACAAAAAGCTTCATCCGAATAATGAAGATATTCTATACCTTAATTTCGATTATTGCATCTATTAACTTTTACATAAACATGAAATGTCACTTCGTCAGAAAAAATAATGTTATTGAAAAACCTGAGAATCATTAGAGAGTTTTTGCATACCGTACGTTAGTTAGCAAGACGTCCGTTAGCTTTTCTCCTAGCGCATGCTCAGTTTCATATGAGCATGCGCGCTAGGGAGAAAAAGCTAACGGACGTCCTACGGTAACTAACGTACGGTATGCAAAAACTCTCTATTAACAAATTAATATTTTTCAGTTTATCAATCGGTTCTGGATTTTTTGCGAGTCCAATTAATAAGAATGCAAGCGAAATTTCCTTTTCACAAATGCACGATGCACTGATACACGATATGTTTCAAAATTCTCACTTCCAGTGATGCCTTTAATGTTGCAACTTCTAGAAATATCACACTCATTGTTATCATTCATTGTTTCACTCATTGTTTTTCTAAAAAAAACTTTGAGCATTACATTGTAATACGATTCTGTTTCAATAAATGTCCACGTACGGAATTCATTCCTTTGTTTCCTTATTTCATTCACTATCTCTCAACCCTCCTCCTTGCTCCCCCCTTCCCCCCTTCCCCCCACCCCGCTTTAAACCTCTTCACAGACACCACGACACAGACCAGAGTACTGTGACTTCTTCAATTTAAAAAAAAAATGAATGATAATCTAATTAATTAATTACAAGTTATCATATATTTTTTCATATAAGATCAAGTATATAAAAGAATAGATACATAATTATCCATACGTAAATTAAATAAAATCAGTTCTTTCAACTAAGTCATAAGGAAAAATATTCTGTGTACTTTATTTCCAGTAAACGGTGTTAATTAAATTTTTATTCTTCGTTTTTTTTCGAAACACAAAGTCAAATATTCTGTAGCAAATAAATTTTATTTAATTCTTCCACACATTTCCACTGCACTGATTGTATTAAAGAGTTTTATTTTTCTTTTCCAAAACTGATAAAAGCACGTTTCTGATTGCTTGTCTTTCGCTTGTTTGAAGTGGGTTTTTTTCCTCGCAGACTTTTGTTTTACTCGAATCTAAAGGATTTATTTTCTTCTTTTTCTTAAGTGACATTTATTGGATTTTCTGTATTAAATGCGTCAATCACATCGTTATCGCAGCTAAACGAATGGACAAAAAAATATTTTCGAAGGTGACAATGATTTTTAATATTAAATTGGGTTTTTTTCACAGATTTATCTTATTGTTTGTATAGAAATGTGTTAGTTTTCCTGTAATAAATCATATTTTTTACTTTGAAGGCTAAGGTTTATACAATGTTCATAAATTTTACCATCTGACATGCTTTTGGTGAGATGTAAATAAAATATTTTTACATCGAAAATTTATTACGACATTCTAGCTAATAATCTTATGGAATTATTATGTATTGTTTGTTTTTATGTATTTTATTTTGTTCACATTTCTGATTTATCGTGTTTCATTGCTTTCTCTTTGGAGACCTGACTTAATACAACTTTTTAAATTGAGGTAGTTTCTGCGTCCTATCAAAAGCCTTGCAATATATATATATATGTATATACATATAAAGATAAAAGTTTTGGCGATTTCAGCAAATCTAATAATGGAAAAATATAATCCAATCTCCAGTATATGACGAAAACTCATAAAATAAACAAAAGAGTGCAAACGAATTATACATAGAATAAATAAAAAAAAATAATTATATTATTTACATGGATGTTATTAGTCGACATCAATGCGTTGTCAGGCGCAGGAGTTCAGGAATTCAGGAGGAGAAAAAAAACTTAAAATAACGAACTAATTAAGAAATATAAAGCAGAGGAATTTTATATCGTATAATTTCATGTGCATCATTTCTTTTTTAAATAAATTTTTTCTAAATATTTTACTGGGAAAAAACCACTCTATATATAAAAAGTATACAAATTTGAAAAAAATGACACGGATTGAAATAAGATGAATTTCTAACAAAGAAATTCAAAGAATTGAATAAAAAAAAAAAAAATTTAAAAATCGAAAAGTTTTCATTAATTGGTATCATATGAAATTTAAAATGAATTTTTTTTTCTTTTGAAACTGGCATTGCTCGAAAATAGATAAATACATTTTTTTGTTAGTAACATAGTGATAAAATTTCACACATAAATTATTATTTAATTGACAAAATTATTGAAAAAGAGACTTTTTTTAGACCAACTTTTTCTTTAAATGAGTGAATTATTTTTTTTATATCTTAAGACCTTATTAGGCAGACTTGTTTAGTTAACTTCAAAGTGAAGAAAACAGAAGTTGCTACTCAAAAAATTACATTTCGCCCCTCGCACACCCAACATATATTCTCAGCAACTTAATTCCATGAAATAGTTAACGGGAACTCATGCGGATACCACAGTTTGTAGTTGCGTAATTTTTTCCCTGCAAACAAATTCGCCGAAAATCATGTAAAATCGTAAACTTATTTTTGAGTGGCAAGGCTAGTTTTCTTCACTTTGAAGGTAACGTAATGCGTTTTTGTGTATGCATTTTACAGGGTAAAAAAAAAATTAAAAATATTTGTGTTCGAACTTGTCAGATACGAAAATTTTAAAATGTGAAATTTCTCAATTATATTCATCCTGGACATACGATGGGTTAAAATAAATATTTTTATTCCAAAGAAAAACGGAAAATATCATACTTATGAAAAGTAAAGAAAATTATTTTCTCCTTGCGTATAACATTTTTTTTTCGGTGGTGTTTAACCCGTTTTTGCAAGGTGTGTGATGGCATCCCTAATTAAGGTTCGTTTTGAATCCACGTCATATAGTTGTGGTTTGCCATGGGTAGCACCGAATCCGTAACGTATTTAACAATCCATTGGCTAATAAACTCGGGTCAAAAATGCCAGGCACTTGAACAGCAACCTTGGAGGAGACAATTTAAAGAAAAAAACCTAATTTATGAAGATACAGCAAATAAATTTTATAAACCAATTCAAAGTGTTGCAATTTTTTTTTAAATAAAATATTTTTTTAGCAAATGTTTATCTCTAAAAAGTACAATAATTCCAAAAGAAATACCGACAAACTTATTTATAATTTATTACATACTTAATTATAATTTATATTTTTAATTTATTATTGTAAAATACCATCAAACTTATTTAAAAATGACCGAGATTATATTTATAATCTAAATTTTTAAATAAAAAGAATGAATTAAAAACCCCAACGAATTAAATAAAAGTATTAAGAAAAAAAAAAAAAAAAGAAAAATTTTCAGTAGCTGGTATCGCTGAAAGTTAAAATTAGAAATTTCTTTTGAAACTGGCATTGTTCGAAAGGGAATATTCTTTTTAAGGGTGCAGCATTTTTCTCA
This sequence comes from Caerostris darwini, assembly GCA_021605075.1. Lineage (NCBI taxonomy): Eukaryota > Metazoa > Arthropoda > Arachnida > Araneae > Araneidae > Caerostris > Caerostris darwini. The sequence goes on along the minus strand of BPLQ01002853.1, from coordinate 6,342 downwards.
CGGGAAATATTCCGTCATTTTGTTCTCAGGAGAGAGGAATGCATATTCTGTAACAAGTACATAAAAACAAATTATCACTCAAATTTCACAGCAAATAAAGTTATATAGATTTGTGGTAGTTTATATTACATGCAATTAGTGTTTTGTACTAATGAGAACAACCTGCCATTCAAATCTGATAGCAGATATTCAGTGTCATGGATTATGAGACCTCATGACTTTAGCGATTGTCTGTGAGACCTTCACTGGTTGAAACAAATAAACGTCAAACTTATTTTTTAAAAAATGACCGAGATTATATTTATAATCTAAATTTTAAATAAAAAGAACGAATTAAAAAAACCCAACTAATTAAATAAAAGTATTAAAAAAATTTCAGTAGCTGGTATCGCTGAAAGTTAAGGTAGAAATTTTAAGATGGAATGGACTACATCATGAGCTATTGCATCGTGATGGGTGATGGACCATGGACTGAAGATGTCTACTCAATGAAGTGATGGCTGTTCTACCCCCTCTTGTCAACCACATGCAGGAAGTTTAGAAGAGAAGAAAGAAAAGAATTCTGCATGACGAGTCAACAAAGAATGTGTTTTCTTCTCTTTTTCTCTAGAAGTGACAGAACAGGGATGGGTTTCCGTCTGTTTTTCAAAGTGAGCCCCCTTGTGATTTTGTATCACGCCATGTGATAATTAAGGTCTACCACCAGACCACATGGTACAGATTCGATGTAGAGTAGAGAAACTTAAAAAAAATCTCGGACCTTGTAAGTACTTAGCAAATCAAATTATGTTCAAATTTCCACTTTTCTGTATATAAATTTCTGTATATATATTTTAATATTTGTAAATAAAGAAATTACAGTATTACCATGAACCTGAAAGTGATCCTCTTCTTGAAGCCATTATAGGTATAATACAGCCGAGACGTTGCAAGGGTGAAACATGGATTGGATTTCGTACTTAAAATTCGTTGTTATTACAGTATAAAGATTGAGAAGACATGCATATTCATTGAGAAAATTACTCATAAATTTGGATTTTTTTTGTATTTGGATGAGTTTAGTTATGATGAATTACAACAAGCTAACAAGTTGATTCATGTTGGGAAGCTCTTTTTTTTTGCAGCTCAAAAAAATGAATTTTAGTCTATTATTGTAAACAAATAATATTAAGCTGCTCTTTTTATTTATTTTACCAACAAACCGCTTTGTCACAGTCTTTTAAAACGTTGTTTTGATTTAAAAAAAAACCCAATATAAAAGCGTTGATTAGCCATTATTTTTAGCCAAGCATTTTCTCTTATGTCGCAATACCTTTCAACGCAACGTGATTAATCGTTCTAGCTTTAAACAAATTACTTTTAAACTGGCATGGCTCCTTGCCAAACAAATTTTTCAAAAGTATCAAAATTAATTTTCCTGGGGGTGAAATTCAGAGAGTGATTATGCTCTCAAAGGAGAGCCTTTTGTACTTTATTACACTTCTTGAAGAACTTTCGGCATCTCGAAATTGAGAGTATTTCTACGAAATTCCAAGCACTGTTCATCTTCTGGCATAGCCACATGATTTCATGCATCAATTAAATAACTCTTTGCTTTTATTAATAATTGAATTTTGAAGTTAAATAATTCATGGGTTACCATCGAATGCCGAAGGTTAAATTAAAGCTAATGTCAATTACAATGACTGGAAATGTACAGTATCGAGACAGGTGATTTTAATTTGAAACTGTTATTGCGAAATTGTTACTGTTATATTATTTAGAACTGTGGTTGTTATATTAACAAATTTTAATTAGACAAGGCGACTGAAAAGTCGAGCAACTCACACAACGTTATTCTATTACACTTATACTATAATAAATTAAAGGCAAGTATCAATAAAATTGAAACAGATATAATTATGTGATTGGATTGATAGGCGAGTGATTAGCGTTCTCGCTCCCGATACCACAGATTTCGGGTTCGATTCCCATGGATTTTTGTAGTGCTTCGAAATCCTGCTTAAGCCGTAGGCTACGGTCTAATAGAACTGTAACAATTTGGTCATAGGGCTGACAAACCTACCCCGTAAGAAGAAACAATTTCCTGTTTTGAAATCTTCCAGTAAGCAGACAATCTTGTCTCACCTTGGGCTTGTAGTGCCAAGGAATTAGTTAGTAATTAATCAGGGAATCAAAAATGGCAAAACTTTTATCATTATCACATGATCCGTTCAAAATTTGACCTTTTTTCTGGGATAATTGAACAAAAGCTTTTTTTCCAAATGTGGGGGCAGTTTTTCGATTGTAAGTACGCTACTTTAATCATCTCAGTTTCACCATTTACTTTGAGACGGACGCAATAATGAAAATTGAACGCTACGCAAGATACCAATTTTGAATGCATATAGGGAACTCTCGTAATCACATGTCGATTTTCTGTGCTTCAATTCGTGTTTTCTGGTTATTAACATACCCGTTATATGAAACTAAGCTCCATTGTTAAAAATAAATAATATATTTTATATAATTTTATTGATATCAATTATAGATCTGGGCTACTGATAATAGTGCAATCTTATCATGCGTTTTCGACTCATAAAAAGCATGGACACTATTCGAATAGAGATGCAATTTCTTCAAAGAATTTTTGTGCATTCCCCATACGATGCATTTGAATGGAATGGCAACACTTTTTGTTAGTGACTGCAGCATCATATTCCTAAATTCGTTTCTTACAACTTTTTCGTTTCTTTCTATCTTTGAAAACGAGCAATTATTTCTTTTTCCTCGACTTATTGCCAATTGAAAACCCGTTGTCTCGTCTGGTTTATGGACATTTCGAAATGTCTCCTCAAACGCGTCAACAAATTTTGAGCAAAAATGCGTTGAGATGTAATGTTCATTCATAGATATCTCGATCTTAACCATACAAATAGATTTTAAAGCCAACGGCGTATAAACTTCAACAGAATTTCAAGCGATGTAATACTTGTAGTAGTATAGTAATGCTAATCATAGAAACAACTTACCATTAATGGCTATTGTGGAACTTTAATAATTTAAATAATGGCAATTTTTAAAAGTTTGTCTTGACGCGTTTTCGATTACCCCAACTTTTTTTTTGTGAACAATCCCGATCGTGGTTGTAGTACAAGATAGCTGCTTTGCATGAGAACGATTGCTTGATATCAATTAGTTCTGATTAATTTTATACCTGTGGTTATGGCAGGCGTGTGCTGAGTACAATTGGTAATACCGAAATTCTTTTAAATTTACTACATGAGTTAATCATGTAGTAAATTCATGATAGAATTATGATTTATAGTGATTATGAATTTATGATTTATAGTGAATTGTTCAATCATACATATTATATATGATTGAATAATTCACATTATTCAATCAAATATAATATGCATTTGAATAATTATATATTTCCATCCAAATAGATGATGTAAATTAACATATGCGTGAAAATGGTTTTTATAACTGAATAATCTCGGCGATGATTGTGATAGAGCGTCTCGCATTAATCATCAGTCACATTTTCATGGTTCAGAAATTAATGTGTCAAAACATTTACTCATAAGACATTTTATCTTCTCCTCATATAATTATAACTAATAATTAAAACAATTAAGAATAATAATTTGTTTTTTTTTTTTTGAGGATTTTTATTTTAATAACAAAATTAGTTTCGCCTCAAAATTTACTATTTTGGTTTTAATATTTTGAAAAAATTTTATCTTTTACTTTTTTTTTTTTTTTTTTTTTTGGCCCGAATGGCCGAGTGGCTAGCGCTCTGGTGCTCGGTACCACAGGTTTCGGGTTCGAGTCCCGGCGGTGCCATGGATGTTTGTAGTGGTTCGGAATACACTTTAAACCGTAGGTTCCGGTCCTAATAGGATCGTAGAGCGTTGCGGGGGCATTGTTACTCCGCGTCCGTAGCTTATCTTCAAGTTACACGCGCCCCCTGGGTAAAGCAAAGTGAGTACGTCTGTGCATCGCTTGCCTTAAGGCATCCAAGACCAAGCTGTCTAAGTGTTTGCCAGCTGCTTTAGAACAAAAAAAAACTATTTTTTTTTATGTAGCACACTTGTTGCCTACACATTAAAAACAATGAACAACCATATTGTACAAATTTAAATGCACTTTTATTAAATAATTTTTTCTGATAAGAACTGTTTATCATTGTTTACTTTTTTCATATTCATAGTTATTAAACTCTTTTAAATTCAGATTGTTTTATACCTTTGTAATGCACTAACAAAATACAATTTTTGTGTATTCAAACAAAGAAAACATTTTCTTGCTTCTATGCAAACTGTGCTTATGAAACAAATACTTAAAAACGTAAAAGTAATTGTTCTTTAGGATTCTGTAAACAAGAAACATTTTGCTATTGACTTTATTGCAGAAAAAAAAAAAAAAAAAAACAACACCAAAAGTAGACAACGACATTTAATCTGTAGGAATAACTATCCTAACTTCTAACCTAATCTTCCTTGTGAAAAAGCAACGAGACCGGCTTTCACGAACAAAAAGCTCAGAAAATAAGCTTACTCGAAACAATGGATCATTTAATTAGCCAAGGAGATCTAGCCACCTGGAAGTTTGTTTTTCTTTTGTTATTAACAGTGTTTACAAATCTTCTGAGTAACATGATTATATAAAATGATTTTTGTACAAAGTCAGCAATTTGAGTAACAACGTAACGATTTGAATTGATTAAGTATTTTCCAAAGGCATAAAAATTGCTTTAGGCTGCAAAAATTAATTATCATGTATTAAAAAAATTATATTTATTAAACTCTTGAATAATAAAGTCTTGAATTGCTAACTATGACTTAATTTTTTTTTGAGTAATATCTTTTTACCTCACCAAAACAATCCTCCAAAAAACTAGAAAGGTTCATATAAAAAACCCTTCCAGTTCTAGGATTATTAAGAAAAAGAGGTATCCAAAGGAGGGCGGGGAAGCAGCCAATTAATTCCAATATTCCTTTAATTATACTTTTATTCAGCATATTAATGACGAGATGATACAAAAATTTACAGAAGACATACAGACAGAGAAAGCTTTTGCGGCTAACTACTAAATGAATCTAAAAACCGAAGTACGGTTGGTTACAGTTAAGAGAGGAAAAGTGTTTGAATACAAATCAAAACTTCTAGTTCGGTCTCATACATAAGGAAATTAATAATCCTATTCATTTACAGAACATTTTGATAGTTAATCCTTTGGCTGCTAACTTAAGGAATCAGATCGAAGATTGTGAATCTTTTCGAAGACTTATGCTTATTTAGAGGATAAGTAATATAATTAAATTAGGTAGAAAGTTCCTCAAAAATTCATTGAGGAAGATATGAATTCTGCAGATTTCTGAGTTGTCATATATATGTATATATATATAATACAGAAATCCTGAAATTAAGTGTATTAGGTGTCAAGTCCAATATAATAATAATTAGAATAGTCTTATCTAATTATGTTAGGTTGGAAGAAATATATTTTAATACCCTAGACCTAATCTGGCTCTTAATAATGCTAACTTTCCGTCTTTCAGCTATATATATATGTATAGCAGGGTTGCGACAGTAGATTTATCTCTCCTTGGTGGCTAAAGATCTAATACTATCGGTGCAGCAAAGCTCCAAGAGTGATCTCCTTTGTGGGACATCCGTAGTTTTGTAGTCTTACAACGGAATCGGGCGGCCTGTCCCAATCGAGGAAAGTTGAGTCATAACATTTCCTTGCCAACTACGATGTTGAGAATTGCGTTGGGCCATGACCTATTTGGCGAGTCCTCTGCATCACATTGGCATTTTTGATAGCCCAAACTGCCTGCTCTACGGGAAAGACGAGTTCGCGGACAGCCACCATACTATAGCAGGATGTCCGGCCTTGCGTAGGGACACCGATGTGAAAAGATATTGAGTGCTAGAATTTCGTTGGATGAGAAACTAACTTTTTCCTCTCTTGTTTTCTTTTTTCTTGTGTGTGTTTTTACACTCTTTTTAGATCTTGTAAGAGTTTATCTTTTTTCTATCTTTTCATTGAAAAAAAAAAAAGGGCTATATTTCTATAGTTTATATATATTTATTATATAATATATATGTTTCTATCCACATTTAAGGCAGAGGGATTTAAAATGCCAGAATATTCCCCTTTCTTTTAAACTCAATAGGATTGTTTGCTTTTGTAATTTTATAAATACACATACACACATATATATATATATATTATATAATAAATTGTATTAAAAATTTTTCGTTGATAATTTATATAATATATTACAGTCTACAATTTTTATACATATCATTCATTGCAAGTTTTATAATTTTTCCATGATTATTTAT
>BPLQ01002852.1:4564-14710 GCA_021605075.1 Caerostris darwini | reverse complement strand
TTATTTCTATTATTGCTTCCTTTGCGCCAAGAAAAAAAATAATTTCAGTACTTGAACTTTAAAGCATATTAAATATCAATATTAAATAACAATAATAATCACTTAATAAAATATTTCGGATATTTTTCTATGCATATTATTTTATAAAGTTAATAGAAAATTTATTTTCTGTCTTGTGAATAAAATGTTATTTTTGTATGGACACTTGAAAGTTACATATAATTGATGATAAATTTACATTCATAATGAGGTATACAAGGTATCCTGAAAGAGGCTGGTGATTTTCAAAAAAAATGGTCAAGATAAAAAAAAAAAAATTCTTACAACAAATAAAAGTGATAAGTTTAAATATATTAACATCTATTACAAAATACAAAATAAATATAGTTATATTAAATATTTAAATGTGATATAATTTATTGTTGAATCTTTTTTTTTTACTGACAGATAGAACCTGTGTTGGCCAGTTACTGAAAATAAACCTCTTACTAAATTTTATGAAGAAAAAATATCTGTACAGATTTAAAGGTTTCAGATTTTAAATAACTCGCCATAAAAAAAATAAACTATCACTAAATAAAGCATTTATTTTTATTTAAGAATTCTCAGGGTTGTTGTTTTTTTCACTTTTAATTAAACGTTTATTTTTAAGAATATACCTAGGGTTAGCTTAGAAAACTATTATTTTTATTAACATTAACTTAACTAACTAGTAAGTGTTTTAAAGTCTGGTGAAATAAAAATCTGAGGGAAACAAACATTAAGGTTTTTATATAATTAATAAAAAATATTTTCATAATTTTAGCAATGATTTTTCGGAACGTTTTTATAAATTCAGAGGTAGAAAAACGAACTTCCTAGTGTTACAGTTTTTAAGTTATGCTGACACTTTAACACATTCATACATCTATACATATATATGGATTCTAAATTTGTTTTCATTACATGAATTACACGTAAATTTATTTCTTAACAAATTCTACTGCAATTTTTTAAACGTCAAGAATTTTTCAATTATTCCTTTTTGAAAATTGTAAGTCTCTTTCATCACCTTAAATGCGTTCGTGATATGTATTATATTGTAAGACAGCTAAAAATTTTACATAGAATTGTTATATTACATTGTTACATTGGTATTGAGTTTTACATTGACATTGTTAATTTTCTAAAGCCTGTGAATAATGAATAAGTAATCAGCATAATATTTCAATTATATTACCAATAAGAGAACAATGTATTCTATGTTGATAATTAATTTAATCAACTTTAATTCATCACACATAGTCTTAAACGGTTCTAATTGAAAACTTCAACACCCCGGCTTACTTATTAGCATTTTTAACATTATTGCATGAGTAGAATCTTTTCAGAGCATCTAATCACTAGCAGAAAGATTGTAAGAGTTCTTATTGTTAGCGTTTCAGTTCTTAGATATTAGAGTGCATCTAATAATTGTATACTTTTCCACCAATCAAATATTTTTTCATATTCAATTCCTAAATCACTCGCATTGTAAACAATATAATAAAATTATACCAAGAAGTACTTTTAGTTAGACTTTGCATTACTATTCCCCTGTCATAAAAAAGTATACGTTTCCTTTAAATCATTTAATTTTTATACTCATCAAATATTAAAATTTTCAAACATATATCTAATTACATATTTCTAGTTAACTATTTATGACAAGAGTAAAATACCGAATTAAACAAATATCAGAATCAACTCTGGTATATTGTAACAAACAATTGCTCGCAAATGGAAGTTATAATAGAAACAGTCAAATTAGATTTAAATTATATTTGAATGAAAAAGTTTCTGAGCTGAATATGCAGTAAATGAAACATATATTTAGAGTGAAGTTTTGAATCCTAATAATATAACGAAGGCATGCAAATAAGACGAGAAACATATTTAGAAAAGTATTAGCGACTGAAGACACGTGAAAGAAAAGTTATCTTTGTCCAATGTATTGAATAAAAATTAAATAGGATGAATAATTAATAAAAAGTAACAAAAATATTTTAAATTAATTCAAATCAGAAATTTATTCTTAATTTATATAGTTTGCTGCATATTATTTACTTTATCATTTCAAAAGAAAAAAACTTTTTTTTTTTCGGAAATCGAGCCTATAATCTTAAGATTTACACTTTTTTTAGACGCCAACGTACCGTTCTACTATGTTTGCCACAAATAATAGCGATGAAGAACATATCAAAAAAAAGTTATCTTTGTTCATTTTATTGAACAAAAATTAAATAGAAGAAACAATTAATAAAAATTAATAGAAATATTTTAAATATTTTTATTTTTTAAATTAATTCAAATCAGAAATTTATTCTTAATTTATATAGTTTGCTGCATATTATTTACAATATCATTTCAAAAGAAAAAAACTTTTTTTTTCTGAAATCAAGCTTATAATAGTAAAATGTACACTTTTTTGACGTCAACGTACTGTTTCACTGTGTTTGCCACAAATTAATCCATCAAGAGGTCACTGCCTTCGTGCAGCAACTTCAAAGATAACTTGTGTGTCATAAGGTGTAAAATGCAGAAAACTGTCTTTGAAACGTCTGGTGTTTTGAAAGCAGTGATTGCGACGTTCGAAACAGAACAAAACTTCCCTGCCTTTCAGATTAAATACCTTCCAGCTAGGCAAAGATAAGCATTAGCCAACTTTATTTGTTGATGCTTGCTTTGCTAAATAAATGTCCCTTTTTTGCATATTATTTACAATATCATTTCAAAAGGAAAAAACCTTTTGTTATTCAAATCGAACCTATAATCTTAAGATTTGCACTTTTTTGACGTCTACGTGTTCCATTATATTTGCCACATTGAGAGGTCACTGCCTTCCTGGAATAACTTCAAAGGTAAGTGCCCTGCAATTGCGCATCATAAGGGGTGAAATGCGGAAAACTGTGCATCGTAAGGGGGGGAATGCAGAAAACTACATTAGAATATTCTCGTTTTTTTAGAGCAGTGATTCCGACGTTCGAAACTGACCAAAACTTTCCTGCCTCTCAGCTTAAACGCCTTCCAGGTAGGCCAAGATAGTCATTGGCCAACTTTGTTTGTTGATGCTTGCTTTACCAAATAAATGCATATATAATTTTGGAACTTCATTTTTTGGAAGTTATTTATCAATTTCAGATTTCGAGGTGTGTTTCACAGCCCTGGCTAATTCAAATAGAACAAAAATTAACATACTGCCGTGCCTAAAAAGTAAGACCAATTATTATTTTTTTAAAAACTTTTTATTTACTCTTCCAAATTTATTTTATCGCCTACAAAGTAATCCCCTTGGGACACAATGCACTTATGCCAACGTTTTTTCCAATCCTCAATGCATGTTAAAAAATCATCGGCAGGGATGGCCTTCAAAGCGCGAGGCGATTCACGTTGAATCTCTTCAATCGACTCAAAACGGCGTCCCCGGAGTAGCCTTTTGAGTTTAGAGAAGAGCCAGAAGTCGTACGGTGTGAATACGGTGGTTGTGGAATGTATGAAATTCATTTTTGGCGAAACAGTAATGAAGACGCAATGCAGTGTGAGCTGGCGCATTCAGTGTTTTCGGTACCAACCGAGATTTGACGCGTTTGAAGCACAAAATGGAATTCGCTTTGAAATTCCAACTTCATCAGCAAGGCCTCTAATTGTAAATCGAAAGTTTTCAAGTACCAAGAGCTTCGTCAATTGAAGTTGATAGTCGAGCAGAGGGCTCTTCGTCTTCAACGCGTTCTCTGCAATCTTTGAACTGTTTTTACCAATTCTAAACATTTCTTTCCGATAAAGAAATGCTTACCGAATGCCTTATGCGATATTCTATACGTTTACACAAATAAATTTTAATGCAAGTTCTTTGCTCCAATAATTCAGAGATTTCAAAAATCACCGGAATCTGACAAAGCCAAATGTAACTCAAACACTAATGAATATTTTGACGTAAAATTTCACACAGATTGAAATTCCATAAACCCCGGGAATTTTAAATTTAAAATTGGTCTTACTTTTTGGATACAGTAGTATGCTATGATTGCAAATGTAATAATTGATAGACTGCACAATGAACCCCACTTCTTAATCAAAGAACAAAACATAAATAAATATTATACTTACTACTATTTGATGACGCTGCTGCTGATGATGATGATGATGACCCCCCATTATTTGAAGAACTACTGCTACTGCTACTGCTAGAAGATGAACTATCATTTCCATTATTATTTCCACCATTGTTGCCATTATTTGGTCCTGGTCCACCTCTATTTGGTCCTGGTCCGCCACTATTTGGTCCTGGTCCTCCATTATTTGGTCCTGGTCCTCCATTATTTGGCCCTGGTCCACCGTTATTTGGCCTTGGTCTACCATTATTAAAATAGTTTCTATTGTTTGGACCACCATTATTTTGTCCGTTTCCTAGATAAAAAAAAAATCAGCAAATAATGAATTTTTGTAATAAAAATATATAAAAATTAATTAACTGAACATTAACATTTTTTTATGCATAATAAAAATATTCTTAATAAATTGTACAATTATCAACTCGTTCTCAGTCCTGAAATAATGCGATGACAGAATTGCGAATTGTAATAAAAATTGTACCTATGCATCAGAGAACATATACACTCAAGAGCCAAAACATTATGGCCACCCCTACTTTTGCAATGAACTCGCCTGAATGCCGTGGAAAGCACGTGATCAGGTGGAACGTATTAACTGGTATTAAGTGGTGGTATTAATCCATGCCAAGGCGGGTTGAAGCTGTGTTGCGCGCCAAAGGTGGGCCAACTCGTTAATGACAGGTAGTCATAATGTTTTGGCTCTTGAGTGTATTTGATTTTAGGCATTCTAATTCAAGTTTGTGATTTTAATATTTATTAATAGCAAAGATGCTAAATTATAAATAAATAGAAAAATGCTGAAGCTTTCTTCTGTTCCAGATATCCAAGTGTTTTAAAATTTTTGATTACACATGATTATTTTATTTATCCATTCACTTTTATCTAATTCTTATCTTCCAATTGTTAGCGCGTGCTGGTAGTGCCCGTTGCGGTGACAGTTATAACAATGTATGTAAGCATCTCACATTAACCGGCATCGGATTATTTGAATTTTTTTCATGCGAAAGAAAAATTCCAGACAGTTATGCCTTGCCTCCCTTAAAAAAATGACTTTCCTTCATTGTCTATCTGTAGCTATTCGTGACATAAATCAAGTGAAAAAGAAAGTTACTGATGTATAAAAATAGTTACTATGTTTCATAAATTAAAAAAAAAGAGGCACTTCAAAACACTTTTTCATTTCATCCAATGCACTTGTAAAACTTAATAACAAATTACCACAATGCTTCTTTATAAATCTAAAATTTAATTTTAAATAAATTAAACAACATGTGTTATTTACTGAAATGTTCAACACTTTAGAGAACTTAATATCTTTATAGGTGAATGCATATATAATAAAGAAATTTATAAATGTGTACTAAGTTATAAAAGCGAACATATACGCTGAGGAAAGTATGCTGTTGTTGTTGTTATTATTACTATTTTCCCTGATACTGGCAACTGGCAACTGGCGTACCGATTACGGAGTACCAACAGGGGGAAATACTCCTTAAACCTCCTCATCTTAATTCATATATGGGCTTGGAATTTTCATTGGCTGCTTGATTATTGTTAGTAAAATTTAAGATAAAAGTTAACTCAAAAAAAAAAAAAAAAAAAAAGATTAAAATACTATTGATAAAAAGTAAGATAAAAATAAACGAATTTAAAAGTTAAGTTTTAAATTCGGTACAATTAGGGACCAGTTGTCGATGCCGTAAACATATTGTGAAAATGTAAACAAACAAACTTGTTTGTTTACCAATAACACTGATAGGGAATTATGCTGAACGGTGGAGCCAATAGGAGCATCTGAAAGGTAAAATGATTAGCGATGTCCTCACAAAAAAAAAGGCCGATCTCAGAACCGTAATTCTTTTTATTTTTATAATTTTTATTTTGGTTTTCAATGATACAGGAAAGCTTACAGAAAACCACCATCGTAGGTGACTGGGCCATGGCTAAGGGTAATATGCAGCTTCACTTTAGCGAGGAACCACGAGGGGCAACGGCAACGGACAGTTCTTCAAGGAGTGCCTTTGCAGCTAAACATACTACTAAAACTCCATATCATCAAAGAAAGCTAACGCTGGACTCATGATGTTTTTACAGCACAGGTAATCCATTTGATCTCCAATCAATGGACATGGAAGAATTCTTAGAGTTATAACTCCGGATGCACAGGTAAGCAGATGAAGACTGACTAAACCTAAACACAACGCTCTACGATCATATTAGACCGGGACCTACGATTATCATAGAATGGATTCTGAATGATTTCGATCTTAAGTGAATTCCGAACCACTACAAACATCCATTTCACCGCCGTGACAAGAACTCAAAACATGTGGCACCTAGCGACAGAGTTCTAGAAACTCGGCCATTCAGGCCCGAGAAAAGTATCAAACTTGTAATATGTACATTTGATATATGGGTATATTAAACTTGAATATATTTTGTGTTTCTATGCTTAAGTGCGTGAGTGCGTATTAGGACTTCCTGTTCCACGTGCTCGACATGAACAAATAGTTGAAAATTAGGATCCAATGCCGTCAAGTAATTTTTTTTTTTAAATTGTATATCATATCACTGACTGTTAAAGTGAGAAGGTTTCCATACAGCCTTACAGTCACCATCGAGGTCATGAGTTTTTGGAAGCACTGATTTAAACATTGACGTTGTTTAGTAGATAACGGGCTTCAACAGAGAATTAGAACATACTTCACATGAGAAGGTTACCATCGGAGCTTAGGTTGGACTTATTTTGTATAGAAAAACAAATATTTAGTGCTCCTCCTAATAAGGGTGATTTAACTATGCTACCATTACTTGATGGTGCATGCTGCAAATGACCTTGATCTTGAATTGCTTTCCCCTCCTTTATTATTTCCCCTTCCTTAATTTAAATTTAGTAAAATGAATAATACTTTGAATACAATTTTACATATATCAGTATTAATATACATCAAAGGAGCATTATAATGTTCATAAGCTATGATTTTCATAATTTTCATTCAGATATTTTCATAAATTTCATAAGCTCCAATGATAATCTTCTGATATGAAGCATGTTCTGATTTTCTGTCGAAGCCCGTTGTTTCGTAGAAATTCTAGATAGTAATTTCGTTTCTACGAAACAACGTCAATGTTTCATAAGCTTTATAATATTTATAAGCTGAAAATTATTTACTATAACAAATATTTATTATTCCCGCTATAAATACTGATTTACCTCTGCCACCGTTGCCACCACTTCTTGATGAAGCAAATGCTTGAGAGTTGCTTCCACCTCCTTGATTATTTCCTCCTCCTTGATTATTTCCACCTCTTTGATTATTTCCACCTCCTTTAATATGAATTTAAAATTGACAAGCTGTATAACATTTTAAATACATTTTATTTTAATAATTCAATAACAATATTTATGAATATTACAGTATTCAAAAGCTTAAAAAAATAAATAAATCTGTCTTCAATTTAAAAAAAAAGAAATTTTAGTTAAAATTTTAGAATTTTAGATAATTTAAAAGATTATTAAATTAGTTTGTTATGTTTTAGGGATATTTATCATTTTGGTTTATTTAATTATACATAGTAGGTTGATAAGATATCCATCATCATCAATAGCACGACAGCCCAGAGTGGGTCAATGCTTTCCTTTGAAGATATTTTCATGCATTCCTCTGGGAGACAATGGTCCTCCGATTCTTAATCCCTAGTACAGCAAAATCCTTCTCAACTGCATCTATCCATCGCAACCTGGGTCGTCCTCTTCCTTTTTGTCCCTGTCGCTTTGCTAAATCGAGCCTTTTTACAGGGTTTAAATCATTCATTCTAAATTTAGCAACCCAGTTTAATCTATTGATTTTAATAAATTTTATAATATTTCTGCGTTGTGCCGTCTTCACCAACAATCACTTTCATTAACACCTCCAAGAATAGCCCTTAAAATCTTCCGCTCAAATATACACAAATGGGCCTCGTCAGATCTTGCCAAAGTCCGAGTTTCAGAGCCGCAGACCAAATGAGGTCTAATAAGGGTTTTATATAACAAGAATTCAGTTTTTCTGCTTATGAAAAAAATCTATAAATGATTAAAAACAATTTAACAGATTTCATAACCCAAAAAAGGTCTTATTGGCAAACACAGTACTGTTTTTTATTTCAGGTAAGATATTTTTGACATTTGTAAAATATTAGTACAATTAGTTTTCATTCGTATATTCATGCTGTAACATTAAACCTTTTAAACAAATATTGCTATTGAATAAAATATTTTGGCAAAAGCTAATAAAGGTATTGTATATTTATTATGCATGTGAATGAGTATCCCCCAAACCATGAATAATTGATTTTATTTTTTGAAAATTATGTCTATGGTACTGTGAAAAAAAAACGATTACTCATACATCGTATTTTAATGTAAAAGCGGAAAGTTTTGTAAATATTAAGAAATAATAATAATTGAATTAAAGATAAAAAATTAGATTAAAAAATTTAATATAGTTTAATTAAAAACATTTTGTAATGTGCATAAATTTTATGTGTTTCTATTGATGTTTTTGCGACACTGTTGTATTAATACATGGAACTCAGAAATCCAAATTGTTATGGGACTTAGGAATAATTAAGGAAGTCATTGAAGGAAGAGATAATCTCATTCGCGCCTGTGTGGTGAAAATCGCAAAGGGACTTTTCCGAAAACCTGTACAGCTACTGTATCCTTTTGAAGCATATCCTCATAAAAGTATTTCTACAAATTTGTGGATTGATGGAATATTTTTATTTTAATGTTTCTTGCATTTACCTTAATTTACCTTTGTATTACTCAAGAGATATTATATGTATTGAATTTTCTACTGAATAATTTCATATAAAATTTATATGCTTAATTGAATGTTATTTTTTAAATACATGTTTGTCTTTAAAGTTTTATGGCATGCTTTAGCAATATACTACTATTATTGTTTAATTGATGGTAACGTATTTCCTTGAACTGACTTTTAATATAGAAGTTAAATTTATATTTGTAAGCGAAAGAATTTATGATGAATAGTAATTCACAAAATATGTCTAACATTTAAATTTTTTTCCAGTTTTCTACTTTGATAATGATTGAATTATTTGAATTTTGTTAAATTAGGTAATTGCATTGGATATTATTGTGTAATATATTATGTATGTATTCTGAAAAGAGTCCAGGTGGGTAATATGTCGGAATTTGTATGCTTAAGCAACGCCACCTAGCGTCACGTTGTAATCTTATAAAATCCAGTTTTCCTCCTGGACTCGCAATTGAGCTGTTGTCTTTGAGATGAGCTGTTACCCTCAACCTTGTATATGTTATTTATAAATACTGTTTGTAAATAAATGAAGATACAATAAATGTCTGAATAGATTGATGAATACTTCTCGGACCACTAGAAAGCTGCGGCTAACAAGAAAAACAGAGCCACCGAACGAGAGAAACAAGATAGTCATAGTGACATAAACACTGTAACAATGGCCATCGAAGTTCATAGCTTTTAATTACATTGACCTGGTTTTTGAATCAACTGAGCCGCCATAGAACTCGAACTAGCTTTTGGCCTGCATTTGTCACCATTGAGGATTTCGTTCGATTTATTCAATTCCTTCTATTAGCTCCCTATATATATCTTGTTCAAATTTTCAATCGTTCATAAAATACTTTTTATTCATCAACTCAAGTTCAAATACATTTTTTTGAACATGTAGTGGATGACACTTGAGGTTAATACAGTTATTAATTCAGTAATTAAATTTATTTAATTAATTTTAGTTTTTTTTAGAGTTAAGTTGCATATATCTACCAATAGAGGGCGCCAAATAAACTTTAAAAAAATGAATGAAAATTATTTATAAAGGACTTTCTGCAATATAGTGAAAAAAAAGGAGGAATTGACTTAATTTTTTTTTTATATATTACTTGTTTTATATATTAGAACAAATATTTATGTGTTTTATCATTATGTGTTTCTATTGATATTTTTGACAGAGACGGTTTAGAAACACT